>PEDP01000067.1:0-46994 GCA_002918395.1 Erysiphe pulchra
AGTAGTAGTTGATATTGCCAAAATTTCAGTTGAAATTTACAACCTTATCATGTAATAGTGTGTGTATAATATACTTCTTAGAATGTTTAAATATATTTAAATGATGATTAACGGGTCTAGAAAGATTCAAATCAATTTTTACTAAATTTTTTTCACTCCTGATTATTCTATAGTACTCATTTACTAAGATTCCTTACGAGTTATGGGTTAGTTTCCATGTCTGCACATGCATTTTCATGTCCCAGAGGTAATGGCCATTTTTTCCTAGCCATTAATTCATCCTCCTCACTCCATTCTTGGGGTAGAACCGCAAATACTAAGTAGCTTGTGTGTGTCTTTACCTCAGCTTCAGTACGGTGCACTAATCTACCATCCTTGTAGCTTTTGTTTTCCACCAAATCTTTAATAATATTTTCTCGCCGAGAAAGATTCTCTTTGCAGTGTTTATTATTTATAGATTTTCCAGTTTTAGATTTTTCTTCATTAACTGGGTTTGTGCCCCTTTCATGATAAGCCTTCGTTGTTCTTTCAACCTCAATTAAACGCGCAACTGCTTCCTCGACATTTGCAGGCGTGATTTGCGAGGCTTTTTGGGCGCCTTTAATAGAAAGTCCAAAACGTTCACGGCGAATTTCGTGTCGTTTTTGAGAAAGTTCAACAATCTCGATGTCTACCCATCCAAGACGACGCATTGATGAGACTGTACGTTGAACCTGTTCAATGCAAGGCGAAAAAGTACAAATATGAACCGGGACCGAAGGATCTAGAGCCGAGATAAATGGTTCTGGACTAGTATTGACTGATACCGGTGCTAATGGTAGATTATTAAAATTTGAGGCAATAGGTGAAGAACGCGTGAGGTGAGGAAGAGCTAGCCATGGTGCAGGAAGATCAAGAAACACTGCTGATGCTAGGGGGCTTTTGCTAGCCTTAATCAAATTTTCATTACTGTTAGAGCTCGCAGGAGGCTCGCTTGAAATTTTCTCTACTTTGGGTTCAAGCCCACGATTTGTGTTTGTTGTTTGTTCATTGATTAAAAATCCTTCAGTACATACATCTCTGTATACAATTTGAACAATATCTTCCAAACCATGATCTTCAATCTCTTTTTGAAGTTTTTCAAATCTTTGCTCATGAAACTCATAACTCCAAACTTTTCCAAACTTACTTGCTTCGCTCAAAGAATCATCAGAATTACTCCTAACTACCTGAGGATAGCCATTAAAGACAGCCCTTGCTGATGCGTGTGTAAAAGATCCACTACCAGCTCCAGCCTCAATTAATCGAGATCCTGGCCGCGCACGTAATCGATGAAGTATATAACTGTAGTCTGGGGTATATACTACTTGTGTACGGTGGGGCAACGAGCTTGTCCAATTTTCTGGTGTGGGAGGAAGAAGATGTACAAATCCGGTTGAAGCTGTTACTGCCTCTTTTTCTACCCTAATTGTTGGTGATGATTCCTCAGCATCATGACTCACGTCATGTACATCTCCTTTTAATTTTTCACAGCTGAGATCTGTTGTAGAAGTATCATCTCGTTTTCGCTTCAATTCATTAACCTTTGTGCGTCTTCCTCTTGATCCGGTATCCACTTTTGAAGCCCTCACTTGGCTACCCCATGGAAGCCCAATTAAAGTACTATGGGGGAAGTTACCAAACCTAGTGTTTAAAACCTTGCCCTCAGCATATCCCTCATCATCCTCATCGTACTCTCGAAGAATAACGGGTATCTGGAGATCCCTTTTAAGATGTACAATTGCTAGTTGGTTCGCCGTAGATACCGATCCTGGGAAGAGGAAAGGTGACAATTTTTGGGCCATCTGTTTACATGAGTGCCTTGTCAAGAAGGACCTGATATATTTCTATATCGCGTTGCTTGGCGTGTGCGTCGAGCCATGTGATTTGTGCCCAACACTGAATGCATATCTTTAAGCAAAGGGATTTCAAAATTACACAGTTCGAGATTAATTTGTATTTAACGAAGGTTTTCTTACTGTTATATTTTCAATACTGTGTTTTCTTTGATTGCTGTGTAACTCAACTGGGAACGTCGTCATACAACCTTCATAATTTAATTCATCAAAATCGAATTATCACATCGTTAGCATAAGCATCAAACTAACTAGCCACTGACCTCTCTGTGGCTTGTAGATTACTAAAACTCGGCCTTAAAGCTATCATTTATATACATATTTATTTCGTTGCTAATGTTTTTAATTTACATAAATTTATAGTTGATGCTCACACATGGAACTTTCTATCCCACGCCATCTGGCATCTTTAAACCAGGGCGTTTTCTATACCTTTTATTTGGCATTCAGTCTGATATTTGAGAAACACATTGCTACGAAGATTATGAGACCGAAGATGTAGGCATCCTGACTTTTCCATGAAATAGTTATAACAAATTCTAACGATTGTAACGTCTTGGAGGTAGTCATCCATAAACATCTATATTTAATTGTTTCTCCACTTTGTTTTAGAAATTTCGAAAAAACCAACTGTATCTCTTAAAATAACATTTATGAAATTTCAAAACCTCGGCATGCAATTGATGGGCAATCAATCTGTTATATAATTGTACTTCAACTTTTCTACGCTATTACAATAAGTGTCTGAATGAATTTTTTTATCCAGATTTTACACCCTAGATTTCTAACCCAAACTGCTCCAAGAACTTACACAACATTATATAATATGAAGCATCTGAAGGTTCATAATTCACTAAAGCCAGGTCCGCCGGTCCCGTTTACACCCAAAGAAGAGGGAAAAATATCGTGGTATGCATGCGGGCCGACAGTATATGATCATTCGCATCTCGGACATGCGAGAAATTATGTGTCAACAGACATAATTCGCAGAATTTTGAGAGATTATTTTGGATTCAAAGTTCGATTTGTAATGAATATCACAGATGTAGATGACAAGGTACTACTTGAGCACAGTTGTAGCCCAAAATAAGTGTAATACTAATAGATATTTGTCAATAGATTATTCTGAAAGCAAGAAGGCAAAAGTTACTGGAATTGGAGAAGTTAAAACCTTACACAGAGTCTGAGCTTATCAAACTTGCTACTTCAGCATTTAAATCATATGCAAATGTAAATCTACCAAATATTATAGAGTTTGATAAATCTGAAGAGTTAACCGTCGAAAATTTTGCCTTGCGAAGAGACGCTGTGTATAGTAAAGTTCTTGCTGGAGGTAGCTTGAGTGGGGAAGGAAACCCGGGAGATATTGAGGCTAAAATTAAGATGCATCTTGCCAACTTAACTTCTGCCTCTTATGCTATTCAAAAGAAGAAAATATATGGGGGAGCTGATGAGGTCCTCCTACCATACCTTGACACTCTCTACAAGGACTCTATTGATGGGAAGGATCACAGCATCTTCACACATGTGACTAAATATTGGGAAGAACAATTTATGGGGGATATGGATGCATTAAATGTACTTAGACCTGATTTCATTACTCGTGTAACCGAATATGTACCTCAAATTATCAGTTTTGTAGATCAAATCATTAAGAAAGGATTTGCCTATGAGACAGATGGATCAGTTTACTTCGATATAGCGGCATTTGAAAAGGCAGGAAACCAGTACGCCCAATTACGACCTGAAAGTCGAAATGATAAAGCGCTACAGGAGGAGGCTGAAGGCTCTTTATCCAAGAATCTTGAAGGGAAGCGTAGCCCAGGAGATTTTGCTTTATGGAAGAAATCGAAAACTGGTGAGCCAGTTTGGTCGAGTCCTTGGAGTGAAGGTCGCCCAGGATGGCATATTGAGTGCTCTGTGATGGCATCAGATATTTTAGGCTCCCAGATGGATATTCATTCAGGTGGTGTAGATCTTGCTTTTCCCCACCATGACAATGAGTTGGCACAAAGCGAAGCTTATTTCTGTCAGGATGGTCGGAAATCGCAAAATTGGGTAAATTACTTCTTACATATGGGACATTTATCAATTGCCGGATCTAAAATGTCCAAGTCACTAAAAAATTTCCAAACAATTCGAGATGCATTACGCAATGACTACACTCCTCGTCGGATGCGAATAGTCTTTCTAATGGGTCGCTGGAATGATGGTGTAGAGATTTCAGCAGATATGAAAATAATGGCTGAAGTTTGGGAGACCACAGTTAATGTGTGTGAATATTTCAGACTACTCTTAGGCCTTGGTTCACTAATATCCTGCAGAATTTCTTCGTAAACATAAAATCTCTAATAGCTGAATCACCCATAGCTAGTGAAGATACGAAACCCCTACTTTCAACGTTCTCGGATATTTTAAAGAAATATCAGGTAGAATTGCATTCATCACTTGAGGATTCTTTTGATACTCCACGTGCTATGCGTACTATCTCAGAACTTATTAGAGAGGCCAATATTTACATCTCATCTCAAAATCAATTAAATGATATCACTGCACTTGAGATGACTGCTCGGTGGATTACTAAGATCGTTGGGGTTTTTGGTTTAGATGCAAACGCATCTCCTCCATATAATGGTCTAGGGTGGGCAAGCTCGACAGCAAACTCAAACCTCAATCCGAATGAAATTATAGCGCCTTATGTGGAAACTTATCAACGGATTAAGAATGAAATTGAAAGCTTCAAGCTTGAATCTAATTTTATTTCCTCTCTCCTAGAAGTAGATATCAATAAACAGTTCTCAGATCTAGAGAAATCAGGTATCAGAGACACTGAAACTCTGGCATTACCTTACCTTCGCGTTATATCAAAAACTCGAGATGCTTTGCGGAAATTAGCTCCAACTTCTCCTGCTAAGAACCAGATTCTCGCTTTTTCTGATAAAATACGCGATAACTACCTATTAAATTTAGGAGTTTATCTTGATGACCGTTCTATCGATCAAGGTGCTCTTATAAAATTTATACCCAAAGAAGAATTATTAGCACAAAAACAAGAGAAGATAAATAGAGAACTAGAGAAGCTAGCCCTTAAGGAGAAGTCTCGGCTTCAACGAGATAAAGCCGATGCTGAGAAGGCAAATAAAGCAAAAATTGATCCCATTGACATGTTTCGCAATGACAAAAGATGGAGTGCATTTGATAAGGAAGGCTTGCCTACTAAAACGAGAGAGGGCACCGAAATACCTAAAAGTGCTCTTAAAAAACTTAAAAAGGAATGGGAAAGACAAAAAAAGTTGCATTTGGAGTGGAAGCTAAATGGTGGCCAAGTATGATTTTCTCTACCTCATATTGAAAAAAGAATAAAAATTACATTCCAAAGTATTAAATTTCCGAAAGTAATGAATTATGAGCTGTAATATTTTGTTTTCTAGATAAAATTAGTGAATCTTCATCAAAGGATAGGTTCTCTACTATGTATTTTTATCTGTATCGGATCTTTCATTTTTACATGACGTGAGTCATGATGCTGAGGAATCATCACCAACATTTAGGGTAGAAAAAGAGGTATTGACAGCTTCATGAAAATTCTATCCCACACACTTATTTGTTATTTTTAGATGTTAGTAATACGTTAAGTACGCACGACTTGGGTAGAATTCAATAGTATTGGGAATATTTAGATCGAATACAAAGCAGTTTCTGAAAGATTTAGGTCACATGATGCTTAATGGTTCAAACAGAGTAAATAGCTGGATAGAAATTAAGCGAGGCAAGAAAGCCACTATAACAAATATTTTAGTATATAAACCCAAACAACTCCCACCATTTCAAAACCAGCTCTGTAAGTTTGTTCCATCTCGACCAACACAAATGAACAAAAACTAATTATTTTAAAGCTTTGCCTATTGGCTTAGATCAAGTGTAGTATCTGTTCTTTTCAGTTTAATCTCTGAAAGTCTTCTACGGAAGACACATTGATTATACTTATTTTTGAATTTCGAAAGGAAATCTCTGGGCTTGCCTAAGTCTCCTTTCACAGTGTCATCGGTATCACACTGCCTCCGATTGACGCGAAATAAATTTTCATTGTGACGTTTGCAAAGTTCAAATACATAAAGAAGATATTATCATATCACTTGGGATATTCATGATCCCCAGCATTTATTCTTCATGTCCTCTTCCTCATGTAACGTTTGCACGCATCTACACATAATCCACAATAGATATGCTAATCAGCAATTCTTTTCTATCTGGCAAACATATGTGACAAGCTTATATATTTGGATTCTTGTCTTCAAGCCTTAAATTTATCGTTTATTTTAATTTTAAATACTTCGAATCTAAAGTCTTTTGACTATTCGCCAATTCTCTTCGCTATTTTAATAGTAGTTTTTGTTGTATACATTTTTAAATTTTGACAATACTAACCACCCAGAAGAAACTTGCTTCAGAGTCTATGATATTGTCTTTTAAACGATTTGTTTACACAAAGATCTGACGGTATTGCCAGCACTAATTCGAAGAATAGGGCGTTAACTTAACTGGAGCTCGTGAAGATCAACACTTCGATCTAGGCTCTTCGATATTCATAAGCAATTTGATACTCGTGATGATTTAGTGAAATTCATCTCGGAATGGGCTAGTGGGTAATATTTTTGCATGACTTTTGATAATGAAGGTAACAGAGAAGAGGTCTTCTTGAAATAAATGTAAGATGAGCAGTGTGAACCGCGGCTATAGATACGGTGGCAAACGCATCATTGCTTCACATCGTCTTGTCGACTTGGAAGATTGATTAATAAGTAGTTACTCTTCTATAGTACAGAAGTAGTGTTTATGTAACACTTGATTCATCTACACGAAGTATGCCCGCAGAACCAAATAATCTCGTAATCGCAAGCTCGTGCTCGTCGCATCATGCCCAAATTGGCTTCGTCGAAAAAAATCCCACAGGCACAGTAAAACTACACTAGATCACAGCTCATCGGCTATTTGTGTCGTAAAGAACCTGAAGTCATTGCTTTCACGAGATATATCTGACTTTTGATCAAAAAAAATTTGGTTTTCCTCGAAAGAGATACTCCTATTCAAAACTTGCTTGACTTTCTTGTGAAGATAAATTTTCCTTATCCAAGATGGCAGTATTATGAAGGGTTACGTGGTTGCGTCTACTGGTATTCAAGAACCCTTGACCAGTAGACTGAAAGATCTCCCTATAATCCAGGAGCTTTGAATAGGAGCAACATGGTAGAAGGATTAATTAAAAGGCGCTTAGCTACGGGATTTAATTCAATAGAAACTTTCTGAGCTCAAGTATGAGGCATGAGATATGGGTGAAATCACGCGAGGGTGAGGAAATAACATCTTCCTCTATTTGATTTTGAGGTCAAATGTTTTCGTCAGTTTTTTTTTCACTCGAATCAGAAAATAGTCAAGCAACACAATTTACGTTGACCAGATATGATTAAAGACCATTCAATTACCAAATAGCTTAAGACAAATGATATTTATAGAACAGTAAATACCGGGTTAAAGATTTGAGAATACAATTCGAGTTGCTCAAAGCCGACAGTTGCTTAAGTGTAACTCAAGTTGCCAAATTATATACCTATCATTACTAGCAACTGAATCTTCTAGTGGTGTTGTGGTAATGGCCTAAAAGAAAATTTCTAGAAAATACCCTCATTTGAAAACTCCACATCTTTCTCAACTTTATTCATCATATTTCCTACGATCTTGGTAAAGGAGAAAGTAGTACTGGCTGGGCTAGCCATAGACCTATATATTCATCATATTAAGCTTGATGAGAGCCTTATTTGGTATATGTCCTATAGATTTCTGAGGGAGGCAACTTTACTCACTTCCCTTATTAGAAAAACCATAATCTATAATCTGGTAAAATCTGACGGGATATTACAATATTATATTGACGTCTGGTAGGAATAAGAGAAGCTAATTTTTTTACCCTTTTCCGCCTTAACTCCCAGAACGACTTAGTTGCCTTGCACCTTCTCCAAAAAATTCATCGCTCAAGCTCGTTTGATGGTTGCCTGGTATTGATGAAAGACGGGCAATATGTAGTTGTCGGATTAATTAACGGTCATGATGATGGGCGTTGGTGTGTTAGACAATAGATACACTGTATTAACAATTTCGGGCGTAAACTTAGGTTAGAAAGAACAACGATCGTTGCAATTCTAAGTCTTATCGTACCACCGTCGATATTGCGTGTTTGGTGTTTGTGCACTTGAATTACTATGATAACTCACTGCCTAGCTTGACCTGTTATATGATGCTAATTATTAAAGTTCATAACCGAACATAGATAAGGATACCCCTGTAAACTACTATAACACACCTCAACTCGGTTAAGAATCCTGCCTTGAGTAAATAAACTGAGCAGCGTTGGATAGATCTATAGTTTTACTAATTTACTATACTGAGTCTTTGCCTGTCTATTCCACAAATTCTAACAGATACCATCATTGGATACGACGGTCATTTTTTTCTTAGTTAGGATATGGATATATTTTAGCGATCACCTTTGTAGTGGCTTGCTACATCTGTAGTAGTATATGGTTCGTGATCCAATTAGCGAAGTTCAGGATAATTCTGCATAACTATAAATGATAGACACTCTTTGGTGTAAATGTTGTCCTTCAGAAATCCGACACACTCTCTTCACTTACCACCCGTCTCACCTTAACCGTTCCGTTTTTTGTATTGAGCTTTGTTGGCTCAGTCTAGTTTTCCTAATAATTACAATTCAAAAAGCCATGTCAGAAGCATTCAAATAATGGCGGATTCTTTAAGATGTTGAAACTAAAATCTACATCCTAAATTTGTAAGAATACGTTAGTTACCAAATTAATTGAGAGGTACCTTTATCACAGTTGAAATTTTATTATTTTCCAAAATAAATCCATAAACATGGTGAAGGGAATCAAAGGGTAACTGTTAGGTAACAATTTCTAATATCTTCAATCAGAGCACCTCCACGTGACTTCACTACAACAGGCTGTGATATTCATCCAAGTGCGATTAGATTAGGAGATAAATTTACTTATTGCCACTTTCCATAGGGCCTTCAAGACATGTGACTTCAATGCAGACATCAAACATTCAATTCGTCAACTTTAGTCATCGCTTTCTCCAATCATACTCTTAAATGAATGCAGTATCAGCCAGAGAGTTCGCCATCTATTAATAAACCGAAGAAAGTATACTTTTTCTTTAAGGTATCTTGAGAGGTCCTTAAATTTGATGCTAGTGTATGGGGCATTCCTAAAACAAAACAAGTTCTATCCATCACTAAAGCTCTATTTCCAGCAACGTCAGCAATCTTGGATTACTATTAATATTGACACTCGGGAGGACCGATTGATTTTATGTGTCTGAAGGCCCTGTAACATGTAACATAATATCACAATAGGTCTTTTCAGACTTTCGAATCGATCCACAGGGAATGTACAGTGTGAGATAATGCTATGTGAACGTGCGATAGAATTTTACTCATTCAATGACTTTAATCTAAGAGTCAGCAAATCTCTTCACCTACCACCCGTCTAACCTTAACCCTTCCGTTTTTTTTATATTGAGCTTTGTTGGCTCAGTCTAGTTCCTAATGGCTGTAGCGACTTCGAGCTCTTCTACTAAAGCCTCACCATCGAACACAAAGTCATCGTACTCAAATCACAGAAAATTCTCAACCATTGGTAATATCAGCAATCCCGTCGTTGCTCCACTTCCGCTGAGTGCGATGCAATCACCACCTCTCGATCTGACAAGCGTTGAAAGAAGAGGTCAACCCACTGCCAGCCGAGAATCGAGTAAAAAGTTTCGACCACATCATCTACAGGAAGCACCAACTTATAGACCTTCCGTGGAAGAATTTAAAGACCCTTTCTCTTACATCAAAAGCATAGCACAAGAAGCTAGTCGCTTTGGAATCTGTAAGATTATTCCACCTGATTCTTGGAAACCAGATTTTGCAATTGATACAGAAGTATGTTACCTTTTTTCAAATAGTTGATTCCTTCTCACATCAAATTTATATATTTATTGCTTGATTTGACCTCGCAATAAGACGCACAATTATTCGCTAACTTGGACAGCGTTTTCATTTTCGAACGCGAAAGCAAGAGCTTAACTCGGTAGAAGGAAGTAAGTTAACATCTAACTAATACCTTCTTCAAAATTAAGTTAATATTCTCAAAAGGTACCCGAGCGAATCTGACGTATCTCGATCAGTTAGCAAAATATCACAAGCAACATGGCACAAATCTAAATCGGTTTCCAAGTGTTGATAAGCGACCTCTCGATCTGTATAAACTTAAAAAAGCAGTTGAGGCAAGAGGAGGATTCAAAAAAGTATGTAAGCTTAAAAAATGGGCTGAAATTGGACGAGACCTTGGATACAGCGGCAAAATTATGTCCTCTTTGTCCACTTCACTCAAAAATTCTTATCATAAATGGTTACATCCATATGAAGAATATTTACGTGTGGTGAAGCCAGGCGTTCACCAGCAGCTAGAATATGAATACGGAGGCCCTCTAACACCATCTCCAGCTCCCTCTCCCATGAAAAGGTCATATCAAGGCACTCCATCACAATTGCGGTCCGATGATCAGCTAATTTACACTTCTAACATTTCAAAAGCTACAAAAAATGATGAAGATGAAAATGAACCCAAGACTGAAATAAACAAAGTAGCTTCAGTTACGCTGGACAATTCTATCATATCTAGCTTTACTCCTATCAATCAAGGGAGTTACGTCCCGGCAAATTTTGCTCCTAACATATCAGATGCTACTAATGGAATTCGAAAGGACCAGGATAGATTTAATGGCTTTATCCCTCCCAGTAGAAGAATATCTAAAAATGTAACAACCTTGACGAAAAATACCCCCGACAATCATCCGATACATCCTAGGGACCCAGCTTCTACAGTTACTTTTTCTACATCCTCAAGCCCAACGTTGAAGCGCCAACATAGTATTGAGAGCTTTGAATCTCAAGATAAGAAAAATAGAAATGAAGACGGTAGCCGCCGAAGTAAACGACTCAGAAAAAGTATGTTTAAAGTACTCATGCAATACCTAACTTTCCAAAATCAAAAATCAAAATATCTGTATACAATGATTGTAGAAATTCTTTAGAAATTTTCAAAACTATTGGTTTGCGTCAGTGGCAGAGTTTCCCGCTAATTTCAGCCCTATTAGATGCTGCCCCAATGGTAGCTGGATCTCACATGACCATGTTCCGACCAACCCCACCAAGAATCCCGGGGGGACAGGGATCTTCAAACTCCAGCGAGGTAAGGGTTATTCTAAAATTTATCTAGCAAGGGCTTAGCTTCATTTAGAGATGCGAACATTGCGGAAAAAATGAAAATATTGATAAGATTTTAATATGTGAATCTTGCGAACATGGCTACCATGTATATTGCCTTGATCGGCAAGTTACACATAAGCCTGACTATGACTGGCACTGTCCAAGATGCCTAGTTGGGGATGGTCAATATGGCTTTGAGGAGGGTAGTATCTACTCCCTTAAGCAATTTCAAGAAAAGGCAGCAGATTTTAAAGAAGACTATTTTCAAAATAAGATGCCATTTGATCCGGTACTAAACTGTCCAAGGCCTGTTACTGAGGATGATATTGAACGAGAATTCTGGAGACTTGTAACTAGTCTAGAAGAAACAGTTGAAGTTGAGTACGGTGCAGATATCCATTCTACAATACATGGGAGTGGCTTCCCTACAATGGAAAAAAATCCACACGATCCTTATGCAACTGACCCCTGGAATCTTAACATAATGCCATTGCACACTGATTCTTTATTCCGACATATAAAATCAGATATTTCAGGCATGACAGTTCCGTGGCTATATGTTGGCATGATTTTCTCAACTTTCTGCTGGCACAATGAAGATCATTATACATACTCTGCCAATTATCAACATTTTGGCTCAACGAAAACATGGTATGCAATTCCTGGAGGTGATGCAGAGAGTTTTGAGCAGGCAATGCGTCAGGCCGTTCCAGAGCTTTTTGAAACCCAACCCGATCTACTCTTTCAACTTGTCACTCTACTTACTCCGGAACAATTAAAAAAGCTGGTGTGAGTGTGTATGCTCTTGATCAAAGAGCTGGTCAATTTGTTATTACCTTTCCTCAAGCTTATCATGCAGGCTTTAATCATGGCTTTAATTTTAACGAAGCTGTAAACTTTGCCCCGTATGACTGGGAACCATTTGGAGACGCAGGGGTCGAAAGATTACAACAATTTCGAAGACAGCCATGTTTTTCTCATGATGAACTTCTATGGACTGCGGCTGAAGGTATTTTAGGAGAAGGAAATGGTAATGAGGGTGCGATTATTGAAACTGCAAAATGGCTAGCACCAGCACTTCAAAGACTACGAGATCGTGAAATTACTCAGAGAAAGGCATTTTTAGAAAATCATAAATTACTAAAATCTCAACAAAATTCAACCGAGTACACGAAGAGCGACGACTCAAATTACAAAATTAATATCATTATCGATGACGAGGATGTTCCTGAGGAAGAGTATCAATGTGTTTACTGCAAAGCCTATTGTTATCTTTCAAGATTAAAATGTAAAAAAAGTGGCAATGTTCTTTGTTTACTCCATGCAGGCAGTTACGAGTGCTGTGAAAATCATGAGCAACTGCTTCATGCTGGTAGTAATCATACTCTTCACTATCGTCGTGCGACGGAGAACATTGAATCTATGTATCAAAAAATTTACAGCAAGGCTAGTATTCCTGACTTATGGGAAGAGAGATTTTTGTCGATTCTCGAAGAGAATGCAAGACCATCTCTTAAAGCCTTGCGAACGCTATTAAGTGAGGGCGAGCGAATTCCTTACAAATTAAAATCGCTCCCTGATCTGAAAGTATTCGTCGAACGCTGTAATGAATGGGTCGATGAAGCCTACAATTTAACAGCAAGTAATCATCAAAATCGTTATAAGAATGAACGAGCTTGGAAAAGAGGTAGCAAAACTGTCATTGATCTAGAAGAACATGACCGAGATTTTAAAAATGTAGAGAATATATTTAAGCTGATAGAAAAGTCTGAAAAACTTGGCTTTCAATGTCCTGAAACAATACTATGGGAATTTGAGTCACTTTTAGACGCTATTAGACCAAAAAAATTATGATTAAAACAGCCCATTCATACCGAAAAAAAAGAAGTTTTAAAATGGATTTACAGTATTTCGGTTTAGAATGGTGTTACTTTGATGAGGATATGAGCGGAATATGTCTTGTGGCCTAGTGAAGCCATGGTATTTTGAAATAAATTAAGCTCGATACTAAACTCCTTCAACTAATTATGTGATTGGCATGCATGCTTTCGAGATGCAAACTTAGTTGATTTTAGTATTTTTACTCAAAAATCTGGGCTTCAAGGGGACTAAAACAATATTCCTATCTATTTATTTTATCCCCTATGAGCTTGAAGTTTATCTTCAGAGCCAACAGAAAAAGTGGATACAAGAGGAAATCAATTTGATTATTTAAATTTTCCTTTGAAAAACAACTAAGCACTAGGGCATAACAACTGCTGGTATCATAGATTACTTCAATAATTGATACCTAGATGCGATTCTTTTGAGGCTATACTTTCCTCTTTAAGAAGCTTGTCAGGCATCTATGATATTAGACCAAACCTTCTAGAGCAAATCTAGCTTTTGTGCAATCACATAAATCCATCCTTGTACTGAATGCCCAGCTCAAGTCGAGTAAGTTTCAGACCACCTTCAACAAGGTTCGAATGATTTCTAGGCTAGCTGCTTTAACTACAAATTTTTGAAATCTCCTAATTACAAATATATATATAACGCGTGAATTAGGAGTGATGAAATTGATGACTCAAAGTGAGTTAACTAAGAAAGCTCACGGTCACCATTCTTGTAATCTACAGCTGATCCTAATACTTAGCCTATGGCAAATGACAGCGCGCACAAACACGACAACACTATCGTCAACGACCCCAGGCTGCAAGGAAATATTACATTTGGTGAAACAAGTAAAACGGTTCTTGGGATAGAGCATGACATTTTATTTATTCTTGAAAGACACAAAAGGAATATTCAGGTACTATGAAATGGGCAATTATGCAGATAAAAGTTGTGTACTTAATCAAGGTATTTTCTTTGATATTTTGTAGATAAGCACATAGAAAGAAAATATGCAAACAATAGCTACATCAAAAAATGATATAATTACCTTTATTGAAATCATGTTTTACACCTTCTTCATCTCAGCCATTAAAAGGTAGCTAGCTATACTCTCTTTCATAAACTTGCGTTCATAAAAATCATCTATTTGGATTTTGGGTAGCCAATTTCTCGAGCCCATGGATGAATCTTTATAAAGTATCCAATTCCAACGAAAAAAAAGTCTCTTTACTCTGGAATCAATGCAAGCTATCGCATGAGAACTGTAAACTTTAATATACGATTGAAGAGTTGATTGCAGGAAAATCATAGCTCTACAGCAGCCTTCCAAATGCTCATGAAAATAACAAAAGTATGATCAATGATAGCGGATTGAATAAAATGTTTCACGCCCATCAATTTATTTCTTTAAGGATTTGATTGATTTTATAAAGCCTCAAAATATTTGGTTCCATGAATAGTGAGTGGCCAGCAACTACTTGATTGTCACGAAATATCTAACTCAGCATGTAATCATTAGTCGCGTTAAGTATTTCTGGTTGTAACAAAAGTTGTATTTAGTTGTACAGTTGATTGCAGGATTATTATATTATCTTTGCGTCTATAGTATTGTTTTTGCGATATAGGACAGAAACCCCCTAAAAATCAAAACTCCAGATAAAATTTAAATATTAAAAATTAAATACTCCCCACCCCCTCCCATAACGAAAATCAATTTGTCGATAAATTCTATATTCTCATGTTTCATTTTGCAATTATCCTGCGTTTGCATGTAAAGTCCACTTGAAAATTTTAGTTATTTGTAGTCCGTGATGAACAAAATTCTATGCATTTCGTAAAAAATCGATCGTAAGAAGTCTTAGGTGACATTGCCATATTTGTAACCCCCATTCTGAATACGCTTACTGAAAATGCCCGGTGGCCGAGAAGCTGTGGCCACACCTGCTCGAGATTTTCCGCGACGATCGTAATAGACAAACAGAACATAAAAGGCGTGAATGACCCCAGGAAAATAGCTAGATAAAAACCCCAATTGTTAATAGGTTCTAAATCGTTATTTAATAATATTTTTTTTTTTTTTTTCGAGGGATGGAAAGGAGGGAAAATAGATGGGGAAATAGGAGATTCGAAGTTACCCAAGCAACGTTAAGACGATATTTATCAGAAAGTCGGCACCGCATCCGGCCACTAGTAACACTGGTAATGGTGGAAAAATAATAGCTAAAATGCCCAAAATAAACGCATTAACGAAGCCCATATTGTCAGTAATTTGGTTATTTGTGATTTGTAGTTTGTGGTTTAATTCTTCTGGATAAACTTCTTAAATCCTATTTCTCCTTTCACTTCTTCTCGAGATAATATACAATTTCCACAGTTCTTTCGTCTGCCTCTTCTACTATATTTTACTTTCAAAAGCCCGCATCTTAATAGTCCGATCTCCGCCGCCGGCCCCCTTTTTTGCAAAGATCATGTGGCGGAAGACCTCAATAATACCGACCCTATGGATTATATGTTCAATGTTATGTTCATGCATTGCATATATGCATAAATACGATGTAAACGAAGGTTGAGTTTCTAACCTAATTTGGGCTAATGCCAACAGGTATCGTTGGCGTGGAGATAGTTTAATAAAAATATTAAATACTGGTATAAGCTGAGAGTAAAACAATTAAAATAAAAATTTGTAAGATCTATTTTACAAATCTAATTCATCTTACTTTTAGGTTTCAATTTCAGATTCTCAAGAATAAATCTTTGACTAAGCACGCGCAGACATGTAGGAGCTAGCTTTTGTAAATCCTTTTTAAGATACGATTTTACAACTTGCTAGCCCTTTTTTTTTAATTAAGGCTTGTGTTAAAGGGAAGAAGTCGAATTTTTCTAGCCATGATGCATGACAACGAAAAGTTAATTAAATATTAGGTGATCTTAGTTGAAAACGATTGAGGCCGGTGTCTGGTGTTTGGCTAGATATTAGTACCATCCATTTATTTGATAGCCGATGTGATGACAGGGATTTGCTGGGACTAGTCCTGATAAGGTTGAAAACGACTTTCGCTTAAGTCACATGTAGTAGGGTGCTTGCATTTACAGTGTTGTTGCGTAGATAGTTTTGCAAACAATGGGGCAGAGCTTCGCTTAAGGGACAATATCCCTACTAGTCTTCGTACTAGTTGAAGTCCGGAATATTGGCCTGAAATATCCGGCGGCTCTGAACTTGACAACAATTTTTTCCCACTCATCAACAAACTCATCTTCAATCACAATTTCTCCACAAACAGCCACATTGAGATCTTCGCAGTTATCAATGCGAACGTATGGTGTAGTGGTTTGTCATCCAGGCTGACCTTATATCTAGAGTCTGGGGTAGCCTTGACACTTAAGACGGAAGTTCAGCGGTTCGAATCAAGTAGACCATACCTTATTAGGAGGTGAAAATGTATACGTTGATGGAGGTACACCTGAACAACCAGAGGTTTTTTGAGAGTTTTCCCTTGGACGGATTTTCCCAGAAGAGAAAGCATAGGAGTGTGAGTGTCCAATTAACCTATATCACGTAGTCATGACCTAGCACATTGGCGAATGTTGTGATATGCTTGACCTAGTTATATTACTTTCCTTTATACCTCTGAGAGAGAACAAAGCAATTTAGCTTTAGAAGTGTTAAGGACCACGAAAGTATTATATTATCTCAGCTCCATACATAATTCATCATCAGTTGCCGCATTCTATACCCATGTGTAAACATTTGAATGCAGAAAATATATGAAGATGATTTTCAAGCGTTAAATCATAAATTAGTATGTCTATTTCAAAACACAGCACGTAGCTGGTCCGAATCAATCAATTATCACAAATCAACTAGGAAACTTACGGAGACAAGTTGGGTATTCACTTCGTCGTGAAACCACGACACTTATCTAAGTTCAAGATCAGAGGAACACAGAACACGTTTACCTCATTCAAATGACATAGAAAAAATTGGGAACTTTATGAAGTTGCCTTCTGATAATTACAAGATAAGCCACCTAGAGCTAGCATCGGGGCCCTTTCCTTACTTGGACGTGAGTGAAAGAGTATTCTAGCCCGAAATGGAAAATTGAGAATGAGAGCGTCATCCGGTCATGGATTTATGAGTGCTCAAGAGCTCACACAACTCACCGAAAGCATGCATGAAAGATATCTAGACGTTACAGGAGGCGATGGTAGGCTAACACAAGATTAAATGTTAGATCAACGGAATTTGAATAGAGTGGAGAATTGTGATAATCATGAAAATACATTTCAAGCTTGATTTGAGCCAATTTAGCAAAGTATAAAAAGTCGTCCGCTTGGGAAAAGCACCATACATAATCCCCTGGGTCAAACTCAAATTGAGTGTATATCATGCAATAATAGATTTAGCGGACCCATTAAATCACCTATTCCTAATCTCCTTATGATATTCTGTACAATATATACCCATAGGGGATTTGGAGTTTTTCAAGAAAATAATATATTATGATATATGCTGTTGATACGTGCCATTGCAGTCGGATATACTGACTCGCACCTCAATGCCACGTTATGCCGATCAATACTAACGCAACTCCTGCTACGGATTGAACCGCAATGGATACTCCATGCTCTCTACTATATACCCCTGCAAATGAACATATATCCTGTCATTACGCTTTAATCGCCACGCAACGCGTAAATTGAAATCCAGGCTTGTTTTGCCATCATCACTTTTATTGTCAACTTTTTGAGCACCGCCTTGCAACTTTTCTTCCTCCCCCTAATTTCAAAAGTTACCCTTCTAAAACACAGTCAAAAAATTAGGAATTTTTATCTCGGTTGTTACCGTCACATTGAGGTTTGTTTGTCTTTCCACAGAACACGATGATACATATAAAACTAGCATGATACTTTCATAAAAGTGGGGATAACCATTAGTAGATCGATGGGATGAAGTTATATGTTAAAACAGGTCCTGGATTAAGATTGTATAAATTAATTCACATCGATGAGGAGGAGAAGGAGATCAGAGTGCTAAATCATTTTCATTACAATCTTAAAGTCAGGAATGATCTTACCTTAAAATATGTCTTTGGTCTTGATCAGTTGTCGATTGCTTTTAATCTATGGCTCAGATGCCATCCAGGCTGGTCTTCTAAGTAGAGTTTGGGCAGCCTTGACACTTACTAAGCCTATTATTAATCTATATTTAGAATTTGTGACTCTTATATAAAGGTTGGGGGGTATTCATTTACCCTTGAAGTGCAGATTCCAATAGTGATTCAAAAACACTGGTTTTGTTCCAATTGATCAAGACATTATCAACGGGCGAGGGTTGAAATTTACTTCTTATCGGGGCCAAATGGCTTTGTATCTAATGATTTACAGGGGGAATTTTTTGCAGAAAAGCAGATATTTGACGAGGTATATATACCATGGGGGCGGTGGTGGCTAAACTTTCTTTCTTGCATATCGTAGATCAGGTTTCTAATGCATCGAGCATTCTCATAAATGATACTAATTAAAATTTAGAATATGAGAAACTATTATACAGGGAGGGAGTACACGTATATACATTAGACAAGCGATCATATCGCACCTCAAGACCATCGAGATTTCCCTGGAAGTTTCTGTTGACTAACTCATGGCTACCGCAATTTATTACGTTGGAGATTCCCCTTCTCATTGCTCCTTAATGTGAGCTACACAGAATATTCCCACGGCTTCTAATATATAAGAGAATAAGCCGATTGTCTCAAATCTGTGCAGCCTGTGCTATATGGCTTGAGCCACCAGAGTTTATAGACTAGTTTGTCATGATAAGTCCTCTCCTAATCTATACTGTGTTTGGTATATCCTCTTCACGTTTTCGCTTTCTTGACCGTTGTTCTATAACTTGTGCTCCTGGTGGATCAATAAATAAACCAGAGTTTTTAAAAGGGCCATCATATTGCTCAAAATTCCTATACATAGCTTCGAATTTATCGAGAGCTACGGTATAATATATTCGACAGGTTCCCACGAAGGTTGAATCCAGCCAACATGCTTCCCTAGAGCTTGTATAGATTTCTCGCGCCCATGTCAGACGGGTTTAGCCCGAATAATTGCTTCCACTTCATATTTTGACTTATCTAAATCATCTACAAGAAGTGGTTTCTAGGCATCGTCACGAAACTGACTTGGGAAAGTGTCATTTCTGGACTATTTTATAGTTTCGACGTGGAAACGCATGTGCCAAAATATTCCTCCTACCTCAGTGTTATTTTTGTTATCATATTCGTCATAGGTGATATTGGAGCGTCTATTCAAGGGTTGGGGATTAATTCAGCTCAAAGGTGATAAGGTTAGATTCAATCTTAAATCTACAGACTCTCGTATTCTTTAGCTCCCTGGAATTCATAAGTATTTATCGTCCTAGGATTTCGGTAGAAATATCGTAACTTAATCTCACACAGATAGACGGGTTGTCTGAAGATAAGAAAGTCTCTTTACTTTACTACTTTCTGATAAGATAAAAGATCGCTAGACTTCACCACAAGAAAATGTAGAGAATATGAAGGATAGGACCAGACGTTCTGAAAATGTACGAAATTCTTTTATGTAGGCCAGCCATGTTCGCAGATTAGAAAGTGCTATGATTGACATTCAATAAATTTTTGTTTAGAAAAAGCAAAATGTACTTTATAACTCTGATTATCATGAGAATCGAAGTGAGGCAGAGAAAACAGAGGAAGATAAAAAGAAAATTAAATTAAATATATTCACAAAAAATGTAGTTTGATTCTTGTGAAATTCAGACAAGAGTTTTGGACTTCTGTAGATATAAATATATTCATTAAATGACATATATATTAGTGGAGCAACTATATTTGAGATTGCTTTTTTTCGATAATATCTGTATCATGAATAATAAGGTCTTAAAATATACAAAATGTATATATACGCCATGTGTTACAAATTTTCGGCGTGTTCAACTTATATGAAATATATCTTCCTCAGTTGATAAGTTGCTTGCCATCTTGTTAGATTTAAAATTGTCAACAGCTTTACTAGTCCCTCTTTCTAAAGCTTTAGCCCGTATTTCTTCCAATAATCATCTGTTAGATAACGTCATTTTATTGTTTTTTGCAAGGCGGAATCTTGCCAATTGGCTTTTTGGATAAGCCAAATAAAGTTGATTCTAGAACGACATTGATAGCATCGAATATTTGATTTTCAACAGTTGAAGTTGATTGTCCTGCATCAATTATCTGAACACAAGTGTCATATGGTATTGAACTTAGGAGTTGAAGAAATATCTTTCGGATTTGCTGTTGGAATTCTTTCTTTTCATATTTCTCGGTGCCGAATCCAGCCCGCTTTTGTCCCTCTTCAGGTGAGATATCAAGAAAGACTATGGCATCAGGACATGGAAGACCAATATCTGGAGCACTGGCCCATTCCTGAGTTAAGGATGAGTCATTTTTAGCCACACTATATGCAATTCCTGACAAGTAATAGCGGTCACAAATAATTGTGTAACCTGCCATAATATTGTCATTGATCCATTTTCTGATAAAGTTCCTTCTCAGTTTCCTCATTTTTTTTCATTGAAATTAAGTAACATACGCTCTTTCCCATCGGTTTGCCGAGAAAAGTAGATGAATAGCATGATCGTCCATGTCTGTAGAGTTTTGAAGGTAATCATTGATCATTAGGCCTATCGGAGATGTTCGATCTAACCTCAATGTTTTTTAGTAAAGAATGGAGTGGGCTACAATATAAAATATTACCAGGAAATCTTAGTGTTTTGATATTATGCCCCAGTGAATATAACTTATCACATAATCGTTTTACCTGTGTTGTCTTACCGGCACGATCTAGGCCTTCAATGAGAATGAATCCTCCTCTATTAACAGGGCGTGCAGGCTGTTGCCAGGGCCATTGATCTCTTGTGGGTGAAGTCATTATTATGGGTTACGTTGTGTTTACAGATCTTCTAAACAACAAAATACTTATTAGCGCGATTTACATAAGCGCGTCAGATTTCTGAAAGACTATATTTACACCAAAGAGTGGCAACAATAGTTATACTTATTTAAACCAAAAAAGCTTAGTATTTTCTCATTTAGCAGATTCTTAGAAAAGATGTTACACCCTTTTCAAGGTCTTGGTTCTTTCTGCACCCATTAATTCTTACAATGACATACTTCCCTACGTTGTAGAATATGAGTGTTGAATAAAATTATAGATCACCATAGGATATCAGGAGTTATCTCAAAATGGCAGAATCTAAGCTTGTATGGAACCCGGATAATATTAGGGATGTCGCTGAATCGGTGGGGATCTCATCGCTGAACGAAGAGGCTGTTAGGATGTTAACACAAGAAGTTGAATACAGGGTTGGTCAGGTAATTGTAGAGGCAATGAGGTTCATGCGTCAGGGAAAAAGAACAACTCTGGGAACCCAAGATGTTGCACAGGCACTGAGAGTTCTAGATATCGAGCCGCTATATGCTATGATACTACAAGGCCACTTAGGTTTGGAGAAGCTTCATTGGGCCCAGGACAGCCTCTATTCTATATTGAAGACGAGGAAGTGGACTTTGAAAAACTTATCAATGCGCCATTACCGAAAGTGCCTCGAGATATTACGTTTACTGGTAAGTAGGTCATACATATACCCATAATGTATGATTATCCTTGACATAAATTAGCACATTGGCTTGCTGTGGAAGGAGTACAGCCATCAATACCGCAAAACCCTTCAACTGCAGAGGCTCGCGCTACAGAGTTATTACCCAAAGGACCAAGTGCTAATCCAAGTCTGTCGGCTTTAGCTGGGAATGAAAACGTTACTTTCAAGCCTCTAGTCAAACATATAGTCTCAAAAGAACTAATTCTATACTTTAACAAAGTTAAATCAGCCATTCTGGATGAAAGTTCTGAGCAAGAAGTACTTGTGTTAAGAAAGGCAGCTTTTGAAAGCGTGCGTTCGGATCCAGGCCTTCATCAGTTAGTCCCATACTTTGTTCAGTTTATCTCAGAGAAAGTTACTCATTCACTTAATAATATATTTGTTCTTCAACAAATGATGGAATTAGTACAAGCAATGATCGACAGCAAATCTTTGTACATAGACCCCTATGCAACATCACTGGCACCTCCTGTTCTTACCTGTTTAGTTGGTCGCAATATTGGGGGCACAATAATGGATGGGACTAAGGCACAGTTTCAGTTGCGTGATATTGCTGCTTCTCTGATAGGGCAAATTGCCAAAAAGTTTTCGAAATCCAGTACCGAATTGCGAGCTCGCCTTGCAAGAACTTGTGTCAAGGTGTTTTTAGATCCTGTAAGAACCTTAGGTGAACTTTATGGCGCTATCAACGGGATAACTAGTGTTGGAGGTCCTTCAGCAATTGCAACGCTAGTTCTTCCGAATCTTAAGGCGTGGGAATATATCTTGATCAAGGCACAGAATGAGCGTGGGCCAGATGACAATTCAATAAAAATGCTTTTAGCTGCTATAATAAAAGCAGTAACAACTCTCACTGATGACTGTTCTCCTTTCGCACATGGTATAAGCGATAACAGTACCGAAGAAGATGAGGTGAAAGAATACCTTGGAACAATTATTGGTAGTCACATAGTATCTTTGGAATGTCCGAAACTCATTAGAGCGATTTTGAACTCCAAGGAAAAAAACTAAAATACTTATTGATAAAAAACGAAAATAAGACAGACTATGGCTGAGAGAATGCCTTACCAACCAGTATTAGTACTACTTCAAGTAACATCGAATTTTATTCAAGTTGCATACCTTTTTTATAACACTAACTGGTCGACAAAGACAAATGGTGTCATTTAAACCTCTGAATCGAATTTACTCATCTTACCCCTCAAAAATGTTTAGATGATTCAATACAGTTCGAGATACATCTTACATGAGGCCTTAACCTAGCTTGAGAAACATGTGCATCTTCAATAACTAAAATATATGTAAAAAGATAGTACCCATGCCTGAATCCTTGTCCAGAGACATTGATTTAAATTCTAACAACATCTCTATTTCGCTCGATAAATAGTCCTTAACTATTTAATACTTTTCAATCAAATAATGATGCGACGTTTTATTTGAAGGTCAAATCATCATACCCTTCTATACTTTTCTCGCGCTTTTTCCAAATAAAAATTTTCGTCAATCAACGTGTTTATCATTCAAATCGGTACCTTTCATTTTAAATAACGCTATACTAATCAATCTAAAATGCACAATGAGCCATTTTCATTATTCAATACAGAATAGATAATAAAATTGCAAAATCGCTTGTCAATATGATCTGCTCATTGATCGTGTGTGTTACTTATTTAAAGTAAGTATTCCTCTGGTCTTTTGCATACATATTTACAACACATCAGCTTGTCTCCTAAATTACCGTCGTAGTCCGGGACAGATAAAACAATTTTAAAAATCTTTAAAACTAATATAGACACAATTTGTCATGTGTATGTCCAAGAGGCGTAATTGAAACTAAAGGGTTATAGTTAAACCCAAAAGATAACTGGATTTTAAAGTACAGGGAGAAAATGGTACGCATAACTTCACTAATGGCTTGATACCTGCGTGACCAAGAAGATGCAAAGCAAATGAGTGCATTGTGGAAAAATTGGCTCAGTAAATCTAAATTTTCTACGTAGGATGTTGGGATTTGGGTAATTTCAACGAGTTACATAGCTTATTATGGGTTTTTGGAGTACCATAATTTATCAATGTCCGACATTGGATAAATTTAACATTACAGGATTCAGGCAAAGTCTTCAATCAATCGGATATAGTTGAGGTTGTGGTTGCTATTGCATTCAAACCTCTCTTCTTTTCCTCAATCTCATTTTTCTTGGGGTTGTGGGAAATACTTAAATGGGATATATATTATGACGAAAATTATATTAATTTACTAAATTCATAAAATTATGTATAAATTGATCTCTAAATCAAATATGTTCGTAAAGCAGTTCGAACTATCGAGACCTTTTTCGTTTCTTCCAGATCAGATCAGAACGTGAACAGTGATTAATTGAGGTTTAAAAAGATCGAGTATCTAGAATATGTATGTTGATTTATTGAGGCATTTCGTTAGTACTTTTGAAGTTTTCTTGGCGCGATGGATAAATCACAAATCATGGTCGATTCGATGAGTTAATCTCAAATATAAAATCAACTAACCCATCATTGTATTTCTCTTAGTTTTTTTTTTTAAAAAAAAGGGGTTGCAAGCAGTTTTTGTATATAATTAAATGTCATTTCTGATTGCAGACTTTTTGATGCTGCGCTAGAGAGTGTTTTTAGAGCAGAATTTTAAGTTGTTTTGACAAAGTTTTTTCGCCGAAATTTGAGAAACTTGAGTAAAAGAACATTCTTAGAAGGTATGAAATTTAAGGAAACATGGTTAATTCCGTTGGCCACCCAACGGGTCAGTCCATAATCGATCGGGTCATGGGAAAAACTATATTTCAATTCGAGGAATTCTGATTTTACCCTACAATAATTATCTAAATTTCAAATTCAAGTAGGCAGTCATCAAGAGAATAGGTATGACAATGGTTTGTAACTTTCTTGGCTAGCCTAGAAACTCTATCTTCCCACTGTGCACTGTTTGCTGCTTTGTTAGCCGTTGCCACCTCTGCTTCTTCCTACGCCCTTTTAGTGTCTACAAATTGAGTTTTTGTATCGACTCGTATCTTTTTCCTCCTCTTAAAGCTGATAAAGTTCAATTTAGAGTGCTTGGGCTTCAATAATGGTCGTTTTGTTGGCCAGCTGTACGGAGAGCTCTCCAATCGATTTCGCTATCTTGTGCATGATAGATTTGAAAAATTGCACGTACGTCAGCTAGCTTCCGAGGAGTATGAATCTCATCAATTTTAAACTTCTTCAGTGGTAATTCTGGTGCTTTAAGGTGTGGTTGCGGGGAGGTTTAGGTAAATAGATTCTTCGGGCCTTTTTGAAGATTGACTGGGATTAAGCCAGCTATGCACTATCCCGTATGGATCTGAAGCTTCTCTAGACGCTCTCTTCGTGCTTCATAATAATAATTAATGAATGATTAGAGCTTGGCTACTTGAGGCTGCTAATTAAATTGGAATGTACATAGATGTGTCGTTCTCTCTGAATGAAACTTTCCCTTCGATAGTTTTTCATAGTAATTTCAGAATGAAGAGTTTCCCGACGGCTTCCATATCTACCTGTTCCTTTTTTTTTCTCCTTTTTTCCTTCGGGTGGAAGTGATGAGAGGTTCTAGGATAGGTTGAGCCTGATTTGACACATCTTCAACTTCCTGGGTAAAGAGCCAAAGTTGATGAAGGTCATTAATTGTTAGTGTACCTCCACGAAGTAAGATCCGGGGATTATGGAAACATGGCAGGCCCAAAGTTGTTTCAACTGCATCACTTTATGGTTATTTTTTTTAAAAAACTCTTATGCTGCTATAGAAACAAAGTGTATCTGTAAGCCTGAGCGCCAAGCTTGCGTCTAGCTTGCGTCTGAATTTATATATATATATTTAATGTTCTTATGGAGTCTAAGACTATCAAGGACAAGAGATCATGACTAATTGGACACTCACACTCAAACGGCATTTGAGAAGACCGCTACGAGAAATGAAGTTTCCTCCTGTGCTTTCTCTTCTGTGAATATCCACCAAAGGGAAAATTCCCAAAAAAGCTCTGGCTGTTAAAGTGTACCTCCATCAACGTATATAATTTCACCCCCTAAGAAGGTAGGGTCTACTAGATTCGCACCACTGAACTTCCGTCTCAAGTGGGGTAGACTACCCAGGTTCTACTTAGAATAGCAGCCCGGATGGCATACCACTACACCATCGACCCTGTGTCTAAATAAAAATTGCAAGAAATATGTGGTAGCTTTATTGTAGCGCATTACGCTAATGCTATAAGCCAACATGGATGGGTCTACGAGGGCTAAAAACAGAGCTAAACCCTGGACTATAGCACTCCTTATTGAAAATGATAGTGCTCCGGAACAACTCCGATAAAAAGTACGTTTAATTAAAGATTAAAGTTGAGAGGGGGGTAATCTTGGGGGTATGATTAGACTTTGTGGTTCACGACAATTAACTAAAAAAAGGCCAAACGCAACGATCACATTTAGTTCGTATCGAAAATTACGCTGGTCAGGATTCATTTGCAGTTTGAACGTTCTTAACGCGCAACGCGACGGAAAATAAGGATTAGGATCGGTTCGGATAAGCACCAATTCCGAGCCCAAAGTTATATCACGTGATATTGGACAGCGAGATTTATTTCCATCCCATCTTTTATCTCTTCAGTAGAACAACATTTTTCCCCAAAGATTCATACCATTTAAAAGAATACTAAAACTTCGAACTCCAATCTTTAGATATTATGACTCAGAAAGAATTATCGATGAATGTATTTATTTCCAAAGTATTTCTCGACAAAAATGTTTTTAATCAAAAGTTGATCCCTTGTAATGAGATGGATTAATTATTAATTTGGGCCTCGGGCTACAAAGTAGGAATTCGATGTTCGCTATTAAAGTCACTTCACACATCTGGGTTAAATAGGATCTAGAAGATATTCAAACCTCACATGTACTCTAACTTCAATTCTTATTATTTCACCAACGCAAAATGAGTCATTATGGGAACTTGACGAGTAAACAAGGGTTATATCATATATCATTGTGTAGGAAGAGTTATATACCTTGGCGCTCTAGATTGGTATTACATCTGAAGGACGTTTAGTGATTTGCAATTATCGTTAATCATAGATTCTAAGCTCCGGTGCCCTTGTATGATTAATTTCAGCGTCTTCACTCTCGAAATTCAAAGCAAAAGAAGATTGTTGTCCGTAGGATCCCAAGAATTGATTATTCAAGGTATTGATATGAATCTCATCTTGAACCCAGATATAAGAGTGAAGAATCTCTGATTGCGTCAGTTTATCTATAGTGGAGCCAGCATCTACATCTAACTTTCACAAAATTTGAATTGTGGCACTATGAAATGTGCACTTAGTGCTTACCATTTGAAGGATTCTTGAAAACGGACTAAAATTTGCTTAAATTTCAAAAATATTTATTTGAGAAAGTATGGTCTTTTGAAAGCGATTTTCATCTCTACTCATCACAGTTGAATTTTCATTTACCAGAGAAAAGACTTTTGTGAGGAAGGTTCCAGTTTCATTTTTATGAATGGCATCAAAAATATTCGCTTTCGAGACAACCTCAGGAAGAGATTGTAATCGCAATACCGAAAAAGATGACGCAGACACAGTCAAGTCAGGTTACATTTTCCCTTTCTTCTTTATTGAAGATGTTTGAACGCTATTATAACACAATATATCAACAGTCAAGTTCCAATACTGATAAAATCTATCTTCCAGTGACAGAAATCCCGAAAATTATAATATAAACGATAAAAAGGAAGCAATTCTATGTCGCAAAATAGACTTTTATGTAGTGCCAAACGTTGCCATACTATACCTGTTCTGTTTCATTGATCGTGCTAATGTTGGTACGTTTATAATTCTAACATTTAGCGATAATCTTATAGCAGAAGAGTCGCTTATCCATTATAGGGAATGCTAAATTGGCTGGCTTGGAGAGAGACCTCCACATGACAGGATATGACTTCAACAAAATGTTATCGGCTTTTTACGTCTCATATATTTTATTCGAAATCCCTGGTAATCTGACTTGTAAATGGATGGGCCCTGGGTAGGCAACTACAACCAATAGAAGTTTGAATCTAACGTGTACATAGCTGGTTTATACCTCTTATTTCTTTGGGCTTTGGTATTTGCTCTCTCGCTATGGCGTTTGTTAAAGGTTTTGTGTCCGCTTCCGTTGTACGGTTTTTGATTGGTGCATTTGAGTCTGCGATGCTTCCTGGTATTGCTTACTATCTCTCACGATGGTATCGTCGCCGTGAACTCGCATTTCGCCTCTCTCTCTACATTGTTATGGCTCCTATCGCTGGTGCCTTCGGAGGACTTCTCGCTAGTGGAATTCTCAAGATCTCATCCCTTGGCTCACTACATGGCTGGCGTCTAATCTTTGCAATCGAAGGGCTCGCAACCTGCTTGGTCGCCATTGTATGTTTGTTCACTATGACAGATAGACCCGAGACTGCACGTTGGCTCACATCAGAAGAAAAAGATCTATGCTATTTGAGGGCTAAATCAGAACTTGCTGGTGAGGCTGATGTTCTGGATAAAATTAATAAGACAAAATTAATTCGAGGTATCTTTAATCCCTTGACTATACCAGTAGCTTTTATATTTTTCCTCGTCAACATCACCGTACAAGGGTTTTCATTTTTTACACCAACTGTGGTGTCAACAATCTATCCATCTAGCTCTGTGATCTCACAACAACTTAGTACTGTCCCTCCATACCTAGTTGGTGCATTTTTCACAGTATTTATCCCGCTGTTATCCTCAAAATTTGATAACCGAATAATATTTTTCATTATTTCTGCACCGTTGATGATAGCTGGCTATGTGGTTTTTGTTTTCACAAATGTCGATGATTATAAAATTCGCTACGTCGCAACTTTTTTTGCCGCTTCTGGTTCATTCTGTTTTGCAGCACTCTGCAATGCACAAGTATCTGCAAATGTCATCTCTGATACAGCTCGCTCCGGTGCAATGGCAACTACTGGTATGTTTGGTAGTCTAGGAGGTCTTATCGCAACTTGGTCGTTCCTCCCTTCGGATGCACCTAACTATTACATTGGAAATGGCTTAAATTTGGCGACAAGTTTGACAATTCTATTGATAAGTATCATCTTGTTATGGTGGATGAAATGGGATAATCGAAAGCGAAATCGCAAGGATTTAGCATATGAGCTTAGCCAGTTGGCAACATTAAGTAATGAGAAAGTTGAAGAGCTCGAATGGAAACATCCTTTGTTTAGATGGAGTCTCTGATCTGTGAGTTTTTCATTCTTACAGCTTTTAAATCTAATTTTTTCCTCAAGCTCCTTTTGTATTATACAAATATTTGTGAGATAAGATTAATGTAATGTAACATTCTGTACTGAATTCTTTTTTTTGTCACAGCGAGGAAAGAACCATGAGGCTTCAAAAACCTGATTTGTAATTTTTGGTCTAAGAAGCATACCACTATGTTTACATCCCTAGATCTTTGAATTTTTTGGGTTTTTTTTTTCATAGGCCTATTAATATTTTTGAATCACCTTTATTACCAATTTATCATTCTCTTTTAGGATACGACCAAGGAAGTATTTTTTAAAGAAAAAAACAAAACTACAATTACAATTACAACTAAAACTTGAAATTAAAATTAAAATTGATAATTGATAATTGATAATTCAAATTGACTGTTCTCGAAAATAAAAATAAATAAATTTGACGAAATGATACCAATTATCAATAACCAAGTCAATACAGAACCTCTAAATGAAAAATCCAGACAATATAACGATCCGGAGGACTCCACTACCGTATTAGAGCCGATAACAAAAGAAATTTCTAAACCCGATAAAAATAAGAAAAATAAGAAAAAAATCAAAAAGGACTATCAAGCTTCATTAAGATCATCAACTACTTCTGTCCATCAATTTAAACCACTACCATCGACTACCAGAGTAAGTGTAGAGACGAAACAACCTGAAATTATTTTGCCACTCAGTATCATAAAAGCGATACAAACCAGCAATCAAAAGGATTCTTTTGAGGAATATGATACCACGACGAGACAACTGTCAACGATTATTGTTACGCCCGCTCGGCCTGATGCATCGGCTGTATTCTGTATACGTGAAGCGATTCATTTCGGAGAGCGATACGTCTTCGACTACATCATGTATCTTGGTTACCAATCACCACCATTGATTATAGAACCACTACAATATGCTATCGGTCTTGTCCGTGGGTTGCCAAATAGTTGGATTTTTGATATTGGGAATCCCATGGTTAAGAACCGAGCCGAGGACGAGTTACTAGGCTTCCCTGAATATGCATGCCAGAATCAAGTAATGAAAAAAAAGGGGGTGAGAGGTAAGTTACAGGGTGGTATGATGCGATGGGAATTCAAAGCAGACCTCAGCGTAGAAGGCCCATTAAACAAATTTTTATGGGTTGGAACAAGAAAAAATCGAAAACTAGTTGAATTGGAGTTAAGAGAACGTCAAGCTTCTAAAAGAATTCTAGCATTATGGCGTAGAGGACAAAGTCAAGATCCATGTTGCGGACGCCTGTGGCTACTTAGAGGGTTTCCAGAGTGTCGAGAGGGCGCAAGTGCACAGAATATCAAGAGAAGATGGGCTGTAGCAGTGTGGTTAACTTGGAGAGTTTTATTGGAAAGAAAGTAATAAGAAGATAGTCCGAAAATTATATGTAATGATTAATTGTTTGTATTCCGACCTTAAGTTTATCCTTTACAGTGTCTCATGAAATAGTGAGATTTCTAATATTGTAAATGAATTATTGAAAATTCATATTTTTCTATCCTTATACTTTTCTGATTTTTTAGATTCCAATTTATTGTTTACCTCCTTGCTTGCCTATAGTGTAGAGGGTACTCCGCGAGCTAATATGATGTCAAATAACCCGAAAGTCTGGGGTTGATATCTATATGTTTATCCAGCCAGGTAGTAATTTTAAAAATTCATTTTCAATATCACTTTTTATCCTTCAATATAAATTTTTTACTTTCCAATGCAGGATTTTACCCATATAAGAAATAGTCAGCGAGGCATATAATCAAAAAAAAATTTGTGTATGGCTTATAACGTACCAGATTCCTATAGTGTTAGACTCTTTGACAGTCCTTGACCTAGTGCTCGGGAAAGTTTTGACCCTTATTGTTCTCAGAATATTTTGAGAAAATTCCTGGAAATTATTTTAAATTGTGTATAGCAATATTCTATAGATATTTTATCGCATTTTATCAACAATATCTTTAGCGATGCTTTGAAATATTGGGTAAAGAGAGCAAGACATGTACTTCTGCACTAGGAGGCCAGATGAATTTGGGTTGGGTGGATTAATCTGATCTGAACCGGCACCCAGAATTTGACCATTGAGATTTGTCCCAAAAGGGTACACAGGAGTTTTTCCCGTTTCAAATAATAAGACAAGTTGTGGATCAATTGGTACACTTGCTAAAAATTTGAGATGGAACTCCTCTGCCATGCTCTTACCTCCTCCAGAACTGAAAATATTGGTGCATTCTGAGCACTGAGGACAAACAAATCCACTCATATTCTCCACGATTCCAATGACAGGTATGCCAGTTTTGATGCAAAAATTGAGCTCTTTTTTCACATCTGCAACGGCAACTGCTTGTGGTGTTGTAACAACCACTGCCTCCGGAATATTACCTGGAGTTGCAACTTTTAGCAGAGTCTCTGCCAAGGATATATGTTCATCGGAAGTCCCAGGAGGTGTATCTATAAGTAGATAATCTAGATCACCCCAAAGCACATCCGAGAGAAATTGCCGAACCATCGCAGTTTTCTTAGGACCTCGCCATACAACTGCATCACCTCTCCTAGGTAGCAGAAATCCCAAGCTCATGCACTTAAGTTCGCCAATACCTGCAGCAGCATCAGAGGGGTGAATGGATACTGGTATCCATCCTCCTGGTGCTTGGGTGACTTTAGCGGTCTCAATTCCGAAAAGACGTGGGATTGAGGGCCCTGTAAGATCTATATCAAGTACACCGACTGAATTACCTGCAAGAGAAAGGCAGAGCGCAAGCTGTGCTGTAATTGAGGACTTTCCCACACCACCTTTTCCAGAGAGAACCTTAAAATTTAATCAACAATTAAACTCTTCTATTGAAATGGTGACCCACAAGAATGATGTGTTTGACCTTTTCTAGAGACATGTTAGACCTCTCCTACTATTTGATAGCAGTGAGGTAGAATGGTTGAACGTATCTCCATGCACTTCGTTTGAGTGGCTCAAGCAAATTGACTTATTCCGTCGGAAAAGATTAAACGACTGATGCCTAATTAACGCAGGCGCTTTGTTGGCTGTTCGGTAGTACCTGAAATGACAAACCAATTTTATAAACACACCTTGTCTTCAATAAGTACACTACATTCACCAAAACAACCATGCAACCATTAGTAAACAATATAAAAAATTTCAAAACCTCAAGATAGCATGTTGAGACTTAGAAGCTTAAACTAAACAAATAAATAGTTTCGCTCGAATATTCGCTTGCTCAGCACGGATGTTTATTTTCATAACTAAGTGGCAGCGGCTATCCCAATTGTGCAGTAATAAAAGTTTTACGATTGTTACTATGTGAGCATAGCTAAAATACATGCGTTCATGTGGCAATCGGAAATAAGAGTTTTGTTATTCGATATTGAACTATTCCTTTTATGGTATAGTTTGAGCTTACTTATCAATTTTCATAATTTCCCTATAATGCCTAAGCATCATTCTCTTTGCTATTTACACCATCGTCGTTTCGGACGAATTATATTTATTCACTTAAATCTTTCATCTTATATTTGTTTACTTTGCCATCACGAATTTTGCTTCAATTACACTGATGAATCCGCTCCCAATGTAAAGTATCCTGAGCGCCAAAAATGTATTGATATTTTTCCAGAGTTGAATGACTTATATCACCGGCTGCAAAGAGGGCAGATTAATGTTAAAATCAACGTCCAAATCTCTGTACAAATTATCTTACTAGACATTCGATATACATCTATATTGTACACTTCATCAGCTGATTGAACGTTGTCTCGTTTTCAGAAACTTCCGTCTATGAACATACTTTTTCTACGCATATCGATTATAATACTATCGCCCAAGCATATGAAATTGAATGAAGAAGTGAGATAGTAAAGCTCAGGGAATTTTCATTTTGCATAGTTCTAAGGTTATAGGTTGCACTCTAGAGCTGGCGGAAGATATAAAATGGAACGGCTTAAGACACCTGCTGTCTATGCTTACTCTCAAATGCAGAGCATCATTAACCAAGCCTTCTCGACGGTAACCTATTGATTTAATCAAATTAATATAACATGCATGGGTACGACATAATTTTTAAACCACTAAAATGCAACGAAAGCCGAAATATGATCAAAGTCGTTCTGTGGTATAATGAATCACAGAATTATGGACAAGGATTCAAAAACTTTTCGAGGATATATAAGAAGTAGATTTTATAGAAGCAAAAATAAATGATTAAATGATTTGGACAGTAAGAAGTTAATGTAACGAACTATCTTTAACCGATAAACGAAACACTTTGAAACGTTAGCGTGCATAGAGTGTGACTCTAGTGATTCTGAAAAAGCCGATAAATACCTACAAATCTTACTCTAAAAGGGATAGTTCAATGCCAAAATCAAGTTGTCAATGTCGTATAACACACATAAAGTCTATATACACCCAGCATGTGCTAAAATACAATTGTTTACAAAACGGTGTAAATTTCTTTATTAAATAAAACATATTGCTCGATTTTAATCTACAACTGTTTCTCAGGAATGAACGTGGTGTCTTTACAGATCAACTTTGAGCTGTAAGCTATGGTTCTGTTCTGAGACAAAGTATTGACGATATGTTAATAACAAAGTAATGGGCACTACTAGCCTCTCAAGATAGCAAATGGTCCTAGTGATTAGAGAGACCATGTGACTGTGTATACGATGTTTTCCTCCTTCTCTTCCCTCTTTCTCTATATCAACTACTCAGCAGCGCTAACTGTCGCCTCTGATACCTTTCAGATAGAGCTTACCCATCTCCTCAAAACACAATCTATACTTCTTTATTTCACTCTAACCTTGTACAAAACAAAGAATTGAATCCATAATCCCTCCAAATTCCTACGACTCTAGAGTGCATATCCCCCTACACCACATTTGACTACACTTGTCACACTTATCATTCATAATACTTCCCTAGAGACAGTGACAAGTTCAACTGTTTCTCTTTCATTTCTGCTGAGATGAAATTCAAAATTTTCCAGATAATCTCGATCTAAATTACTGTATTACCGAGTGAAGGGAAAACATTCTTTGCATTTCGTTTGTAAGTATTCTAAAATCAAGGTTGAGTTTAGGCATTAGAGTAGATTTTAACAAGGTCCAGAGGGAGGTAATTGGCTGGAGCAGGGATATTTTACACTAAATTGCTTCAACTTACTATCGAACATAAAAATATGGGTCCCACGTACCCCGTATCCCGTATCCCCCCCAGATAATGTTTACATGCCGCTACACTGCAGATCATAATTACACAGGGTCTGTCTCTCGTGTTAGGATAGCTTTCCCTCGAAATGTAGGGTTGATAATATTATTGCAAGTAGGTGATGTCTAATAAAAATAGGAAAGTATGGCTTTAGGTTAGTTAGCATGCCCTTGATAAACTACTTACAACTTGATCCCGAGGCTGTTAGTTAGATATGCTAATATGGCTTTGATAGCAACGGTAACAGCAACTGCTAGTACAGTCATAACTGGCATGTATCTTGAAGGGAAACTATCTCTGTACAAAGATTTGACATCATGGTACAATCTGAGGAAAGCCAATCAACTATTTCTCAAAGCAGGCGAGTCCAAAACGATAAGCAATTGCAATGGAAGATTATTTGTTAATTCCGATAAAAAGCCAAGGATAATCGCCTTTCCCTGTATTACCTCTTTGAGGAATCTGTCCACCAAAGATTAAATAATGTCTGTATTTGGTCTCGTGAAGGTCAGTTTACCTGGTCTCAAGCCTACGACAAAGTCAACCAGTTCGGAAACTGGTTTCTCTCTCAAGGCATACAGCCAAACGATCTTGTAGCATTTTGCTTGACGAACTCGCCCGATCTTTTATTTGCATGGCTCGGACTCTGGTCTATAGGAGCAGCTCCAGCAATGATCAATCACAATTTGACAGGAAATTCACTGCTGCATACCTTGAAGTTAAGTGGAGCGAAAACCTTATTAGTGGACAGAGATGAGGACGTTAAATTACGAATTGAGCAATCTAAAGAGCAAATTATAGGTGAATTAGGTATGAAGATTGTGTTATTAGGGGATGAACTGAGGCAGGAAATAAATAAAATTGAGGCAAAACGTCCCGATGATTTATACAGATTGGGGGTGAAAGATGAATCACCTGTAGCTATGTTTTACACCAGGTATTTAAAACAAGTCTTATATATTTAAATTTGCTTATCATGGTAGTGGTACAACCGGTTTCCCAAAAGGAGTTTTATTTAAAATAAATCGTGCCCACCGAGTAGGTTATTTTTCCCTATTCTATCTATCTCAATTTTGAGCAGGGCTAATTTAGAAACCTAGGTAATCTTTAGATTTTTGGAACCTGAGGATCGGTAAGTCAAATTTATTTAATAATCTGAAAACATAGATTTCTGAGAGCTACCAGATGGTATGTTTGTATGCCTCTATATCATGCAACAGGAGCAGTAATAGCATTTTCTGCACTTACAACTGGTAATACTTTGGCAATTGGTAAGAAGTTCAGTACATCTAAGTTCTGGCGCGAAATACACGATTCACAATCTACATGGATTTGTTATGTTGGAGAGATTGCTCGATATCTTCTTGCTGTACCTCCTAGTTCTCTAGATTCAACTCATAAAGTCAAGGGTATGTTTGGGAATGGGCTGAGACCTGATGTCTGGATCAAATTTAGAGACCGTTTTCAGATAGATACAATCGTCGAATTCTTTAGCTCGTCAGAGGGAGTGCTATCTCTTGTCAACGTTTGCAGAGGCGATTACCTAGCAAAGGCAGTCGGACACCATGGTGCTCTTGCAAGATTTGCTACTCGCAATACAATTGTTCCTGTGATGGTTGATGACGCAACTGGTGAAATTTTGCGTGATACAAAATCTGGCTTTGCTATACGTCAGCCATATCATATAGGTGGTGAAATTATTGTGAAAGTAAACAATACCGAGGAATTTGCCGGGTATCACGGCGACCGCAAAGCCACAGAGAAAAAATTTGCTCGGGACGTTTTCCAGAAAGGTGATCTTTGGTATCGTAGTGGTGACTCATTGAAAAGAACTCCAGATGGTCGATGGTTTTTTTTAGATCGACTGGGAGATACTTTTAGATGGAAAGGAGAAAATGTCAGTACCGCAGAGGTCGCAGAGATCTTGGGTCAGTATCCCGGTATCATAGAGGCAAATGTATTTGGTGTTTCGATACCAGGTCATGATGGAAAAGTAGGTTGTGCAGCTATCTATATAGATCCAACTCTTAAGCAAAATTTTGATTTTGCAGACTTTTTGAGGTAAGTAGTATTCCGAGGCATTGAGGATATTTATGCTAAAACGTTTGCGCTCTACTTTCTAGACACGCCCGTTCCCTTCTCCCCCAATATGCTGTTCCTGTATTTCTTCGACTGGTCAAAGAAGTAACGTTGACGCATAATTTCAAACAGAACAAGGTTTCATTAAAGGCAGAGGGAATCGATCCTGCTAAGGTCAAAAATGGTGATGTGATTCTTTGGATTGAAAACAATGGTAAAGGACTCAATTATCAAAAGTTTCTCCAAAATGACTGGGTTAAGATCCAGAAAAATAAGGTTAGATTATAGTAGACGTGTTGTAGGATTGGATAAACATCAGCGATGACAAAATTAATATAAAAACGGTTTACCTCATATTCAATTCATTATTTTTGTATACAGGTTGGAATAGTAATCTTTTGGACCAAACAGTCATGCAAATAGCTTTTACTGACCTTAAAGCACGTAACATTTTGAGAGCATTCAATGTTCATACTCTTCATTTGTGTTCGAGATCTTCTTTTAGGTGCGAACGTAAGACTTTCATCATTCTTAGTGCTAAGATGTAAAAATATCAGTATTTAAATTACATTGTATCACAGCTAAACGATCTACTTGAACTAACATCTACGTACTCTATTTGTGAAAAGGTAGGGCAGGGAATTGACTTAATTTTAGAGTAGCTTCTAGACTATATGATTGATAGATCCCCAAATTTTTCCTTTCGAAAGTTAGCAAATTCGGTGAACAACTTAGTACTTGAAATAAATACCTTATAGCCTGGTACAGACCACCGCCCCTTTGAAATTATTTTGTTGGCCTTTTCCTCTATATCCGGACGCGCAGCAATAACTTCTTCCTGTGATAGAATATTTAGTTCTCTCTTATCCTCTTTCTCTAGGGTTTATAACATACAACAGTGAGGTCCTCAAAGGGCCTCGCTTCTTCGATATTTTTCAAAGTCTTTTCCAGGTCTTTCAGTTCCATATCAACTTTACCTTTAGTCTCTTGAGCATTCGTTATTGCTTGAGCCTCAAAAGTCTCAATTGCTTTTATTTGCTTTCCAACATCATAAACATTAGGTTTGAAAGCGTTGACCTGTTTTTCAATCTCTTGGACCACGGTTTGGTTCTTCAAAATGGATCGGTAGTGTGCGAAATCAACTTTTTGTGGCTGTTCGGAAAGGAGCTGAACTCGTCGACGAGCATCCTCATTCCTTTTCTTAAAAGCTTGAAGAGCAGCTGCTGTTTGGCCTCGAAGGCCGAGGGAACTGATTACATGCGCCCAATCTAGTTTTAAAGCTACACTTCGCTATTGGTGAGAAAGGTAGAAAATAATTTTATCGTTAGCAAAGATATTTGTTTAAATTACTTATTTATAATGAAAGGGAGGATAAGAGAGAGCCATGTGAGCCATATTTTTAAAACCCGACTTAAAAATGTATATATTTGCCTCAACTTCTTTAGCAAAGACTCGAACATGATTGAATTATCGTTCAAGAAAATACTTTAACTCACTCCAGCTGCCATTTTCAAATTAAATCAAATATAAAAAGAAAGTAAGACCGGATGGGAATTCGTGGATCTGTAAACACTAAAAGTATGGTGGTTTGATATCTACATCTCTACTTGGCATTATAATTTTATCACGTGTATTCACAAACCGGTGGTAATTCCAATTTTAACACAAACAAAATTTATCTCCATGATCACGAAAAATGGTCTATTTCCACAATTATAGTCAATCTAAGGCTGAGCGCTGGATACACGTCCCTCTCTGCTCATCCAGTTCCTTCCCTCAACTGTACTCATACCACACCGATTCAAATTTTCATTAATGGAGACAAGAATAGTAATTCTAGATCCGATCCCTCCCTCGAAACTTTAGTCAAATCTCCAAAGTCTTTATCTATTCATTTAAAGCTAATGTATTAAAAACAAAAGACAGTGGTTGAGTAAAGGATTTAGAGGAGATGAAGTTCACGCTGGGCACCCCCAAAACGCTTAGAGCGTTCTCCAACTTTAAAATATTATATTTGAGGATTGAATTAAAAGTGTTCTGAATTAGAATTCATAACAAGTCCAAAAACCCTCATGTAATAGTGACAACATCAACAATCTTTTAGGCTATGAGTATGGATACTTGATAGAGGCTCTCTAATCTTTATTATGCAGTCAAGATCAACCAACCATACACGGAGCAAAGAACTCAAAGAATTTACAATTGATAGTAAAATGATCGAGCTCAAGATTATCAGCTCTCATATCGCAGAATTTACGGGGAGAGTATCTGATCTTAGCGAAAGAAAGGATAAAGTTGAACAAACAGTCTAATGGCTCGGAGATAGTCGTGAAGAGCTAGGTCAATATCTCTATCGCCGACGATTGTAAAGGCAGACATTAGCCAGTGACCAGTATCTAATATTTTTACAGCCCCTAGAAGACTTCCTCAATGGCTTGCACCACTACATACTCATCGCACAGTTCCTGCTGCCTACTTAAGTCGATCATTCAATCATTCGGCTGTTTTTTTTCGCCGGATTTTTTGTCTGACGGTTGTTGTATGAAGGCTGTGACCAAGAATGAGAGTATGGCCACGAGACATGGCAAGCACAAAGCAGAAGAGTCCGAAGTGCTAAATGTTGGATCGAATTACCCTGGTTACGTGTTGACCAATGATCCTTTGGCTGTGTATAACGGTGAAGAAATCCTGGAAACGCTCCAGTTGGCGTTGTCTTGCCGTCATGACTATCATATAAAGGTGTTTCAAGCTCCACCCGGATGCGGAAAGACATACACCATTAAAGGTTTGATGCGTACCGATTGTTCGGACTTCTTCGCGTGCCCTGTTAAGCAGAGCGCCCTTTCTACTAGAGAAAAGTTCGTGTCTGAGCATCCCGATTTCTCGCACTATAAAGATTAAATGCGCACTGTAGAATCATATCTATCGATCACTCTTATATGAGAGTTTCTGACATAACCGCACAGCGTTTGTTGGCTGATGAACTATACATGACTCACGCCGGCAAATGGTATGCAATGGCAGGATTGTTAGGAGTGACTGAAATGTGGGGCTACGGTGATCTTAAACAGATACCTCATATACCTAGGGTTGAAGTTTCTTCTATTTACTTGCGTGTTAAGCCTGATGAGGAAGACGGTATGTGGTTAAATTACCGAAACCCTGTTAATGCCGTCGCAGCTTGGGTAGATGTACCTGTGTTTGTCCATCCTGCCACGCTTGCACTTGCTTCAAGAAAGAGTTCACTCTTCATCAGTTGGACGACCACGATTTCAAACATGTTGCAAAGAAGTTAGGAAGTTCTCAATGAAATGCCTGAACACCCGGCTTATTTACGCTGGCTTTGGACATCAGATGATCGTGATGCGAAGGCATTTCGCAACAACTTCCGGCAGTACAATCGTGCTTTTGCGTTTACTTCTTTCAAGAACACGAAAGACAGAGGTTTAGCTGATAGAGGAATCCAAGGTAGACTCAGAAGTATTTCGATCTACGGACAAATCTATCACCAGACTGTTGCAGCGATGCGAGAAGGGGTAGTGCCAAGATACACTCAGTTGTATTTTGTTGGACTAGAAAGAGCAGCGAAAGCCCGGACAGAGGAGAATAATCTTAATCCTTATATCGTTAGGTCACTCACATAACTTATCGAGCAGAATACTCTTTTGTCGAGTACTATCATACAGCTTTACGTTCTTTATAGGAGTCTGAACGGCAAAGATCATTGTGTATGGTCCTCGATCCAGAATATTGGCACATAGTTGAAGAATATACTGATCGACGGCGGTACAATCTTCCGATAACCAATGAAGTAGTTGTAGTCATTCCAGATGAAACTGATCGGATTTCAAGAGACGTCATTTTATTTGCACGGAACGGCGATGGTACTTTATCACAAAGGTTTAAGTACATTTCTACTTAATCAATCTGCCTATCTATCGCTATACTACCTCCTGTTTTATCCTTTTGGTAATCCAGGATATCACTAGTCAATTCCATTGCAGAATCACAGAGTACGAGGCAATATTGTCCAGGATGAGGAGGGTCAAGAGGAGGGTAATAAAAGTTGCGTTTTAGCCAGACAATTTTTTAGATATCATCTGTTGATGCGACAAAATCCGGATTCTTAAAAAAATTGATTTAACGAGCTGGTACATGAGGAAAAATTATTTCAACAAATCTGTTGTGACATGTATGCCTGTATTGATGACAAAAACTTAAATTGTCATCAAATCAACCAATCAACTGTAAGATTAGACCTCTACTCTGGGGTAATGGACACCTTTCAAAATGATCGTGCGGATCAGATTGGAGATCCAGTGATTCTGGCAGCTTCAAATGTTGGTGGAGATAGGTCATCGCAAGGTGCTATCAGGTATGTTTCATAATTATTTTTCTACAATCGATTTTGTTTTCACTCGAAACTATGCTAATTCTTTCTATAGAGCGCGATGGCAATTTTCTGGGTGTTGGGAAACCCATCGATTTTTGTCATATTCATAGCCAACCCATCCTGGCAAGAAGCTTTGGATGAATTGGAACACAATCATTGGTCGCCTGTAGAAAACTAATGAATGGAGAAGCCGGTTCACGACTCATCTTATAACTATTGCCACGTGATAAATCGGTTTGTAATTTCGCATAGCTAGTGATCTATGCGTTTGTACTTTATTACAGCACCCTACAGGAAATGTAGTATTTTTTGCGCTCAACGTCGCTCTTGGAATTTTTCTCGACGTAATCCACATCCATTCCAAGTACAGACAGTGCCAGAAACACCAATTATAAATAATGGTGAACTACCCTTTTAATGTCAAGTTCGGGAAACTAACTTTACCATCATAGAATCGGATATCGGTGCTGATATTGGCTTCCCTGAGGTAGATGAGCCTAGACCAGTCGAGCCATTGATTTGCGGGGAGTGTCTCATAGGTGACGACCCAGTCATTCACTCTTCGCCACGAGATTTCGTGGAATACCAACCCCTGTTTGAAAGGTTGCGTCGATTACAGATGGAGGATGATAACCCCGAGTGTCGGAAGAAGTATATTCTCGATGACTCATGACACATAGCTCACTAAATTGTGGACCAAACTAATGAGAACAATGATTATGAAACTGTTCAACCATATGACGCCGAAAATGAAGGTTAGCCGAACGTTTCCAAAAACTCGCTTAAATAAATCGCTGACCAAGGGATAGAGCATGATGTATTGAATAATGCAGATGAGAATTTACACCCCGTTGATATTGGAAATGAATGTCAGTTGCCGACTATTTGCCTAATTAACTAGCTAATCAGGATATAGAGCGTAATGTGTTAAATATTGGTGATGAGATTTTACAACCTGTTGAGGCTGGGAATGAAGACGCTAAAAATGATGGTCAGTTATATCAAGCCTTCGACGTCACGTCTGGCAAGGAAACTAACTAAACCAAAGAGCAAATTGCACATTTGACTGATCCCGAACTTGGTCAACTAAATAAACAATTATCAACTGGTATATCCCACAATGCACCTCATAGATTGTTTCAACTAATACCTAACTCATTTGTAGTGCCTCGACAACTACCTCCTTGGCTCGCTGCACGTGGCCTAAGCCGCGCAATACCAGCCGGTTATATCAGTCAATTAAGACATGGCATGCCCGTTCACGACTTAGGGGACCTATCGAGTATTTGTCCATTTTGTAGCGCACTCCACTGGCCTTAAGAGCGAGTAAAAAGCTCAAGCATTCGAAACCCACGGTTCCAGACATGCTGCAAGGAGGGTCAAGTTGTTATTTCTCGGATTTCGGATCCTCCAGAGTTCCTACGTCGTCTCTGGACATCAGAAGAAGACTACGCAAGGAGATTTCGTCGTCATGCACGACAATATAAACGAGCATTTGCATTCACTTCATTTAACTTTACTCCAGACCAAAGATTATAGGAAAGTGGTATTCGTGGCGGCATACAAAGCTTTTCTATCCACGGGGAGATATTTCATCGCATTGGTGCGATTTCTCGGCCTGGTGCAATCCCAGCATACTCACAGCTCTACTTTCTTGACCTAGAGCAGGCAATTGCACAAAGGACGGTTCAATCTAACCTCGATCCTATGATTGTCAGGGAACTTACCTCGATGATTAATGAATCGAATCATATCGTTCAACATTACCGCTCAGCTCTAGAATCCCTACAAGCAGTTCATGCTGCAAATTTAGCTAACCACTCAGAGCAGGCTCAGAGGGTCATTATTAGTCCAAATTATCGTCTAACTCTTGACCAAGGGGTTGATAGTCGGCGCTATAATCTTCCTAGAGCACGAGAGGTGGCAGTGCTTATCCCAGATGGAAATCAGAGCGATACAATGGTTGTTGTTTTGTTTGCTCGGAATGATGATGGTGAACTGATCAGATTGCTTTGAGTACATACACCGTGCTCATCCTGCATATTTGCCATTACATTATGTATTGTTTTATCCATTTGGTAATCCAGGTTATCGATGGGAAATGCGTTTCTCAACACCAATGCATAGAGTTCGCGGAAATTAGGAAAAAGAGGAGGGAGGCGCTGAAGGTGTCCCACGTGGCAGCATATCACCGCGTCTTTTTTACCGATACCACCCCTTTTCACGTCAGGATCCCTCAACGTCACCCATTCGGTTTAATCCTTTGATACATGGTGAACGCCTGTTTCAGCAAATTTTTTGCGATATGTTTGCCTGTGTTGATGATACAGTTTTAAGCTGGCATAGATTGAATCAGGATATAATTAGAGCTGATCTTTACGCGGGTGTCATTGATGCTCTTCGATCGGATGTCGCCAATCAAAATATTGGGAGGCCAGTAATCCTGTACGCGTCTTATCATGGTGATGATAGGCATATAGCTAGATGCTACCAGGTATGTAAATTTCGTTCATCCAAATTTTCACTTGCGAGTGACGAGTTATTGATTTAACACTTGTGGACCATCTGCTTTGCAAGTAGGATTACTGTTTATACATATTTCCTGTTCTGTTGGGCCTACACCGTTTTCTTTTCGGTCACGTTCAAATTCACATTGCATGGGTGTCCGGATCAGTTTTGAGTAGAAATTTGACTAACATCTTTCATAAAGAACGCAGTGGCCATTGTACGTTATCTAGGAAAGCCAACCAAATTCCTCACGTTTACCGCAAATCCTTCATGGCAGGAGATTACTCGCTGTCTCGAACACGGTCAAACACCCGATTCTCGCCCCGATCTCATTGCTATCGTCTTTAGACTCAAGCTTAATGCGTTTCTTCATGATATCAAAAAGCGTCAAGTTTGTGGTAGATACATTGGGGGCATTCATGTGATCGAGTATCAGAAGAGAGGGTTGCCGCACGCACATATTCTTCTCTTTCTTCATGAGGATGATGTACCGCGCAGATCCGAGCAGGTAGATGAAATGGTTAGTGCCCAGATGCCAACAAACTGCCCAGCTCTTGCGGAGATAGTAGAAAGTCAGCTAACTCATGGCCCGTGCGGTCCCGGATATCCAAACACTCCTTGTATGAAGAATGGGAGATGCTCAAAAGGATATCCCAAGCGATGGTATGAGGCTACAGTTTTATCCGAAGACTCTTATCCCAAGTATGCAAGGCCAAACAACGGTGTAACTTGGAACAGTGCCAATGGTCGATTCACGTTTGATAATCGGTGAATGGTGCCATATAACCCGTATCTAACTATGAAGTACAATTACCACATCAATGTTGAGGTTGCACGTGGAATTCATGCCATTAAATACTTTGCCAAATACGTCTATAAGGGAATTGATCGTGCTTTTAGCGGTACATGAAAATTACGACGAAATTTTGATGACCATACAAGGTAACTACATTGCCCTGTACTCTAGAAACATGTGACGAAAGACTAAGAACGAATTTAGATACATACATTAGTCCCGTGCAGGCTATTTGGCGACTTATGGCTTACACTATGCACGAGGAGAAGCCGCCAGTAAGGCTGCTTACTACCATATGGAAGGGCGTCATTGGGCATCTTTCGACGTGCGCCAAGCATCGGACCAACTTGCCGCGGCCATCGCGTCGCAGAGCTCTGTTTTCCTCGACTGGATGAAATACAATGCTGCACATACCGATGGGCGTGATGTGTTATACTCTAACTTTCCCCTGCTCTACACACATACTAAAAGAAACGGATGGCAATTGAGAAGAAAGGGTCAAATGATTGGAAGGATACCAATTGCCGTTCCATCTCAAGGTGAACACTTTTACCTTAGAATGTTACTTACTTTCAAGCGAGGGGTGCAATCGTACTGGGATCTGTAAACAGTGAACGGTACTTATAATGAGTACACTTCCGCAGCATGTCGCGCTCTGGGTTTGACTTTTGACGACTCGGACTGATTTGCTCTCTTCGACGAGGTAAGAGATACATCATCTGCCAATTCGTTACGACAAACATTCGCTGCAGGGCTAGCTCATTCAGTAATTATCAATCCTCAGTCAATATGGGATCGACACAAAGCAAGCTTCACGGATGATTGTCTATATCGAATTCGGAGCCTTGGAGATCGTCTAAATCCTGCCCTTCGGAATGGAATGAGGACAAGTGTCGTTATGACTATGGGCTACTGCTGTCTAGAGAAAATCTTCGAGACCATAATTTGGATTGTACGACTGCTCGACTTTCAGGATCTGGCCATAGATGGATCATTTCGGAGGACAATCCTCTTATAGTGGAAGCACTAAATGTAGATCGTGTCGCAGAAGGTATTTGGTTTTTCTTACCCCTGTGTATCCGCTTTACGTGGCTCTTGCTGACTGTCTTGATCACTGAAAGGTACTATCCATGCAAATAATTTGGAGGCTCTCTCACCGGGACAGCGTATGGCGTACAATACTATCACTAACGCCATTGACAGCGGCAGTCGGCCTAACACATTTTTTGTGCAGGGTCCAGCAGGTACCGGAAAGACATTCCTGTACAAGACACTGTGCAGCTACTATGGTAAAAATCAAGTTTTATGTTAGTAATGGACATGTTTACATAAGTGGAAAGGGGAATATTGTATCAATAGCGAATCATTTCTCTCCGGTACAGTGTAAGGATCTAAGTATGTAGTATTAAATTATTGATTTAAAGGGTAAAATTATTTAAATTTGAATAAAATCTCAATGTGTAGCAAAAATGAATTAAGCCCAAAGATATATCACCTAGCAGCAAGAATCTCTTGGCATGGATTTGCTTGTCCTCATCCTTTTCGTCTTAAGCCACTATTTCTAGCAGGCAATTCCACCTATCATGGCCTTGATCATTAAGTTTATCACATATCAAGGGCCATGTATTATCTTAGTTGGTCTAAAAATATCAGCCGCCTTTCTTGCCACTTACTCGGACTCAAATAGTTTCCTTTAAATCAAAGATTCCGCAGCTAAGCGCCTTTTAGCTGCTACATATAACGCATTGATCCTATTCAAAGCGTCTGGACTTGTGGCCAAACTTTCGGTTTGCAGGTCAAATGCTCTTGAACGCCAATAGACACAGCTGTGTTGTAACTCTCCATGATACCGCTGTCTCGGATAAAGGACATTAATTTTGACATGACAGTCAATAAGAGACTGAATAGACGTACTTCAATCGAGGAAATCCCAAATTTTCTTTAATCGGAGGTTTGATATAAAGCAATATAACTTCAGATTCTTCAAGACACAAGTGGGCAGTGATCCTGGGAAATTTAATTGTGCTTATGGTTTTCGATGATGCTTATTTAGGCTTGAAACTGCGAGCACTATCCTACGATTTCGAGCTTACTTGATTCTGAGGGCAAACTTTGTATGTATGGATCGCATGAGTGTTGTATATACACTTCTTTTGTACGGTAGTAGAATATCTAGCTGTCAATCAATACTTAAATATTGTAAAACTGTAGGAAGCACTGATATGTTTGCCATTGTTTTCCCAATCGTGCGGTATACACAGTTGATCTTTGATATTTCAAGCAGATCTCTTCTAAATTACTTCCGTTATCTAAAGTTATGTAAAGCCCTTACCAATTAGCCCATTCTCTAACGAGGTTCACTAAATCATCGTGGGAATTGAAATTTTTTAAAATATCGAAGAGCCTAGGTCGAAGTGTTGTTATTCACGAGTTCCAGTTAAGACAACAGGCTATTCTTTAAGTTTTTGCTGGCAGTACCATTAGGTTCTTATTCAAGTAAATCATTTGAAAGACACAATTGTAAATTTTAAAATAAGTCTCTCCCAAGTGGTTAGTCCCGTTAAAAAAAAGAAAAATTGAAAATAACTACGGCTTAACATTTTTGTGAAAATAGCGAATCAAAAGAATCGGCGAGTGGTCAAAAATCACTTTAGAGATTCAAAGTATTCAAAAGTATATTGGACGGGGAATCAAAGGCCTGAAGACGAGAATGTAGACAAATTTATTTGCCATATACAATTCAGTAGTTATGAGTTATGGCTGCTTGCAAAGGTCACGTGGGGGTGATGAAATAACGAAAGGGGGGGGGGTGGGGATTTAACATTTTCCTAAATTAAATCCAATTACAATGTCGGAGACTTGACTCACAAAAATCCTCATTTAGAAGAGAATGCAAAGTCAAATTACTTAAATTCCTATCTTCGTACGGTAAAT
>PEDP01000068.1:0-46814 GCA_002918395.1 Erysiphe pulchra
GCGCCAATTAAGAAACAAAGATTCATTAATTGTTCTAATAAAACACGCCATATGAGCGTCTAGAGAAACTTCAGATCCAAGTGGAATGACGCACAGCCGGCTTGTTCCCATTCAATCGGCAAAAAGGTATGAGGAAACAACCAATACCCAACCCTCCGCGCAACCACGCCTCAAAACACCAGAACCACCATTGAAGAAACGTAAGGTTGATGAGTTTTACACTCTTTATTTCTTCTAATATTTGAGTGTCTTTGCACCCATCTGAGCTCTGCATTCATTTTCTTGGCTAAAATGTGAAATAAGTCTGTAAGTCTAGTACTGGATGATGATTTTCCCGTTTGAAGAGCCGAAACTGCAGCCTGATTATCAAGAAATATCTTTTCGCTGTTTTGTCTAACAGATAAGCTGCTCAGAGTGCTATAGTGGCACCAGAGATCTCTAAATCATAATTTTCTCCACCGTATAATATGCCATTTCCCTTTTAAAAAGTAATCTCTCTACGTTAAAGAAGTTTCGTACTCTAAGGATGAACTTTCGAGGCCCTTTAATGATCCATCAGAATATGCACATACATCTTTTCAAGTAAATTTCCTCATTAAATTTTGGTGATTCAGTAATCCGATTGACTTTATTCCAATAATTGAAGTATAAGAGGGAGCCGGGAGTGACTCCACAGCTTTCCCTTATGATTGTTGTCGAAAAGCACTGTTGTATTTGAGACATCTGTTTTTCAGGTCTTGAAGTTAACCTTAACTTTGTTTAGCACTTTAGTGTGTGCACATTAGGACACACTTGCTCCCATTCGTGGTGGATGGTGATCGTCGAGAGTGTTGGGATGAGCGGCAAGACGAAGACAAAATCCCTCTAACAAAATACGGGATGCCTCCTTCTCTGTATGATACTACATTTAGCGTAGTTCTTCGCAATGGTAGTGCTGCTCTCAATTCCATATGTAAGACTTTATTAATTAGCCCACAATGAAATGATGTGGGGGGGTGGGATTACGGACCTTGTTGCTGGCGGAAAAGACGGGCTGGCCACCACGCTTCAACATCATATGTCACCATTAGGACAATACATACATCTACTGCCGTTACTGATGCTTCAGGGGCAGCTACTTTATGTGTGGAGTTTAGTCGCCGCATATAATGAGCCAAATTTAGTGCCTTTTCATATCAAGTTGCTACATGATGTTTGAACGTGACTTGAAAGTCAAGGTGTGCCAGCGGATGTGTTCAGTCGGTTCAATTATGCTTCCACACACCACTATTCCAATCGGTTCTTTCTTTCGTTCAGGAAATTGAACTACCCCCGACTTCTTTTCATCGGTGTACCGGTGAATCAAGTCTCGGAAGATGAGTCAAATCAATCTTCTCCTTATCTACCACAAGAAATTACGCGACTTTGTAAATCAGCGCCGTTGCCGGGAAAGAGACTATCCATTTGTACAAGTGTCATTTGCAATATAGAAAGCACACTAGCATTATATAAAGAAGAAATAGAGAACGAAAAAGCTAGTTTGATAAGAAATTACTAACAATTAGCAATAACACGCTTAGCGGAAGCTGACAACATTCCTAAACCTCCACTTATTCCACGTCAGGCCAAGCCGTCAAAAGTAAAAGATCACGTTCAGGGGAAGGAATCAACCAAAAAGGTGTCATTTATAGCTCCTACCCCGCCTACAAGTCATAAAATGTCTTAGATATACCAAGAATAATCAGAGCAAAACGGATAACAGGCTGTTTGTTCGAGTCTCCGCGGAACATGAGTGGCGCAAGCTCTCTCCTACGGGCATTCGAGAAGTGATTGTAAAACGATTAGTAGTTTCTCCAGCCTCTGTTGGTCTTATCAAACCTGTGCATTCAGGATTTGCACTCAGCCCAAGTAACATTGAAGCGCGAGAAAAATTACTTAAGGCTCAGGAGAATTGTTTTTATCGGGCGCCAAACTTGAACAGACCACCCAATGACAACCCCTTCTTTTACCAACCATGACAAGGTCAATTAACACCGGTATATTACACGTTTTAAAAAAACAAAATTTAATTTAATTTTGTTAACGCTGCAATGGTCACCACTCTTCAAAATTCTGTTCTCGTGCACCTTCTTGTGGGAACTGTGGCTCGGCCATGCACACTCAAGACACATGTGTGGCTGCCACTCGATGTAGAAACTATGGAGGGCCTCATCGCTCCGACAATCGAAAATGCCTCGCACGTTCAACACAACATGGTGCTCCTACAAAAGAGCAACTCAAAATTTATAGGCAGGCCAGCGATTGCGAGTTTCAAGCAGCAGCAAGAGTAAGAGCAGCCGAGGAAAATGCTTCCAAGATATAGGCAATTAAGTGAAAAATGAGATGCATGGGAGATATAGAAGCTACATCGGAAAGAGGAGAAAGGAGAAGCAGTGGTAGTAACCATTCTCGAAAGCTCAGAACCAGATGAAGTTCGAGTGAATATTCCAAAAATGTAAAATAGGAATCAGTCTTAATTAAGGCTGATTCAACGTTTGACTTATGAGTAGCGGCCCACAGGGTCGTCAACCTCAACCACATTTTCTTAAATTCATTGTCTTTCTACCTAAAGAAAATCGTGACCCCACCACAACTAAAGGATGGAGACCAACTGCTTTATTATCCTGTCTCGGAAAAGGCCTCGAAAGGTTAATTGCAAAACGAATGTCTCATCTTGCAGTTACGTCGCACATAGTTGGACAACAAAAATTTGGCGCACTTCCCAGACGTTCGGCAACTGATCTTGTCAGCTGCATAGTTCATGATAATAAAGAGGCTCGTAGTCAAAAGTGGGCTTCTTCATTTGTAAAATTAGATGTAGAGAGAGATTTTGATGCAGTCTTACATAACCGATTGTTGTGGAAGATGCAAGCACAAGGATGGCCTGATCATATTCTTAGGTGGACTTCCTCTATTTTAAAAGAACGGTGCGTTCAAGTTCGTTATCCGAACGGTTTAACATCTTCCAATAAATTAATCTGTGGAGTTCCACAGGGATCTCCAGTGTCTCCTTTACTTTTTCTGTTTTACTTAGCTGAACTAATGCGAAGCACGAACTCTGGGATTCGCTTTAGCTATGCTGTGTTATGGACTTTGCCCGTGGTTTTGCTGGCTGGGCATTTCCTCAGGCCCAGCCCTGTATAAAATATAATGTGACCCTACGGGATCACTTGTCCTTGACCCCAATTCTTTCGTGGATCTTCGTGGAGGCTGAGAAACAAAACATTCTGTTAGCTACATAATGTAGTCTTCCTCAAATTGATGATAGTCATAGATAAATGTAAACATTAAGTAATGTGCAGCGTCCATTAAGCAACGTATCCTTCATATGCTAATGATATTGGAATCCTAGGAATTGGCCGAACCAAAACAGAATCGGCAGCAGCCGCTCCAAGAGAAGTGAATGATCTGCTCGAGTGGGCTAGTGAAAGCGCCGTCACATTTGACTTAGCTAAAACCAATATACTCAATGGGATTAGTTTTGAATTTGTCGAACATACTAGGTGGCTAGGTATACACTTAGATTCTAAGATGTCATTTAGACATCATGTGGAGACATGGTATAGTAAGGCTCTTAGGATTGCTCAGCATATACGTAGACTAAACCCAGTCTTGAGAGGCGCTGCTTCATAACCCTTAGTAATGGCAGTTGATGCATGCGTTGTTTCGGTGACGACTTTTGGGTCGAAGGTGTGGTGGCCAGGTCTAAAATGTCTAACCACACATGGTCTTGTAACTCCTCCTACTACGTATCATTGTGGCCTCATTGATAAAGCAGTCCATCTAGCGCTGAGAGTTGCTATTCCAGTATGGAAAACTACACCACTATCAATCTTTCACAGGGAAAGTGGCATTTCACCATCTAGAATTCTTTTGGAAAATAAACGGTTGCGTCACTCTGCAAGGTCGTTCTCTCTGGATGATAGACATCCTATGCGCAGCCGTGCAAGCACTTGTCCTAGTGTTAGAACGCTCAAGTACAAGTTAAAATCTAGAGTATCTAGGCGACATGAAACGCAAAGAACACGTTTACAACGGACATACCACCAGCTTCCAGCTACTGAGTGCGTGGAGACATTAATAGGTCCAAACTATCCTATAGAAGAGACGAATAAAGTAGTTGGTGTGGAGGACCATAACTCATGGAATAGAACATTATTTCAAGGAGATATCAGAGGGACATGGGCGCTCAGCCTGGGGCTTTATTCTTCAGCACGAGGGGCGAACATTTGAAAAAGGTGGAGATATTATGCACGGTGGTGAGGTGTACGATGCCGAAATATATGTGGCATTCGAGGCATTACGAGCGGCTGTTCATGCAGGGCAAAGAGGCCAAAAGATCTTGGTCCTATTGGACAACCAAGCAGCAGTCGGAGCACTTCAAACAGGTAAAACGACCTCCTCATTGAGATTATCTTGTTCCTTTCGTGAAATTGCACGAATAGCCAATGCTGAGGTTCGATGGGTATCTGGTCACTCAAAAATCAGGGGAAACAAAGATTCAGATGTAGAAGTCCGCTCTGCACTACAAATACTTCCTCCACGACACATTGCGCCTCGGAATATAACATTAGCATTTATCCGCCGTCTGATGCAACAAAATACGCTAGATGGATGGTGGTCCAAAGAATGCCCGGCTCGATATAAGGATCTGGATCTTTAGATGCGCCGCAGGAAATTTCCAGAACTAGCTCTACCTCAAAGGTTCCTACATGGACTTTTAGCAGCAAGATCAGGACATGGAGATTTTGCCGCGCATCACCGACGCTTCAAAGATGAGGATGCTGACTTGAACTGCGATCTAAAGACATGAGACTTCTCCTACACACTTCATTAGATGCAGAGTACACGCAACACGAATGCGTAAACTCACGAAAGGGTTGACAATGAATGCCTTCACTAACCAATTACTCCGACCCAAGTGCTTCGAGAAGTTTTTAGAATATGCACGCATCACTGGCTGCTTTGGGAATGCACAACGGTCCTCAGCTGTAAGCGAGGATAGTAATTTATAGAATTTTTTACCATTTTCTTTGAATTTGCGAGTCGGAAGATGGTGTGAGAAATGCAGGCTTAAGTCTTAAAAGTAATTTTCCTTTAACATGTCTTTCTTTTCTTTTCAAAAAATCATTCATACCTGTACATAACTTCCGTAGTGATAGTTGGTGCGATCGCGTAGAGCATGCTTCTGTCTGTGATCTCTGCCGTCTCCACTGGTCCTACTGGTCCTGGACCCATGGTGGGGTGGACACAGGGCAAATAGCCTAGGACCTTGAAAAAATTAAAAAATTAAAAAGCTCTGTTGTATTTTATAGTTAAATTGGCAATCTACAAGGCGTCATGTATAGACAAGGGTTTACCTGCCTATCTATCTGCCTACCTCGATACGAATGTGTTTGGTCGTATTGACCGCTGATCACTTAAGCCCTGTTTGCCAGTTTAACATAGTATAAATAGTCTAAGTTATCCTCCCAAATGAAACATCCCATCTATACCATCAACCATTAATTATTCCCTACCAAACAATTTCCAAATGATTGCATTTCCATGTGACACGTGACATATCAAACAATAACAGCGAGCAAGATTTCCTGTCAGGTTCTGACACAAACCGCTAATTTATCTCCTCGCTAACTTTATTTTCATAAACGTGGTTTTCGAGGTAAACGTCTAGCGAAGAAAAATAATTTAGTAGCCTTGTGCATTTATGTGCATGGTGAAAATACCTATCTGCAGACTGTCTCGAGATTTTTAATCGATGAAAAAGAGAGTTTGATGATAAGAGACATTTGCAGTTTGGGCTTCAAGATCAATAGGTCAATTGGCAAGATTGGAATATGCACCGCATAGCTTCTTTGTCGATAATACTAATGACATTTATTATCTTTTTGTTCACATACATAGCTATTGTGTTGTGAATTATAATCTACTACTACTTCTTCAGGAGTATATTGCTAATGAAAAATCATAGATGATTGTGGCAAACGATGTGAATTTGAGGCTGACTGAGGGTACTCGTCTTAAAGACTAGTTCTAAGATATCAATGACCGCCGAACTCGGATCAGTTGCGCTACCTGGGTCATTCAAAATCTATTCTTCCTACTTCTATGGGTGGGCAGACTGGTCTCAAAACACAGATGGCTTTCAAAAAGACTTTGGCTCTACATGGCATTGGCATTGTCGGCCACCCCTTCTCTCGGTGCCTGGTGCAGTCTGAAAAAGAAGACAAGAGTACTAGCACATAAGTCATTTGATAGCGCCGTTCATGCTGAGCCCTATGTTACTGAATGGGAGCGGAAAATCGTGTTTTCTCAAAAGGCATTTATATTGTATTGTATTTATTCGTGCTATCCTGAGTCCAAGACCATCATAACATATTATTCCTCTCCAAGTCAGACCACACTCCTATCCCCTTTGGCTATGAATCTAACCAAGTCTGATTCATCAGCGCAACAACGGGAAGTAAGTACCCTCCGGCAACTCATCTGGGTGACATTTCTTTCGTTACTGAATAATGCGTGTTTCTAATGGCTCTGAAATTAAGCTCCAGACTCGTAGGGGAGTTTAGGTGCAGGTAGAAACGCCGTCTACATCCCCCGAGGCATTTATTTGATACTGACAATATTTTGTCTTCCTAAGCCTTGGAACCGATTCCATGTCGAGCCTGATGATTTTCCAAGAAAAGGATACAAGCTCGCAGGTTTAGCGAAGCAAAAATTTCAATTTCGGAGTTCAAAATATCATCATTCTAGTGAAGCGGGACATTTATTTTTTTCAAGACCACCTCAATTATGAACTGTTAATGATAAAAATGTTCACCTTATGGTCAAATAAAATACTCTATTTTATTCCATGATTGTTTCTTTACTTATTTTGCAGGTTCATGAAATCTAATTAGTCTCCTCGTAGATTTTACAGCGTCTTCTTCCTTGTTGTCTCTGTCAATCATTCCCTAATTGCCTAACTTCAACATCTTTTTGAAAAGATTCTTTCTGATGAACTAATGCTGTACTAATATCCAATTACTTGAATCGCTCTTTTCTCGTGATTCATAGCGTGGTGCGGCCTCATTTGCTGCACGAAGCTCAACGTTGTCTTTATGTGCGCCAACACAAGCGTAGAACAAATCATTGCCGCACCTTTTGGAAGTTTTTTCGTAAAAGCTTCTGCCATCTAAACTACCGTGTGTGCTTCAATTACTCCGTAAACTAGACTTGTTTGAACATATGATTCAAGGGTATTTTGCTTAGTGTCTCCGACTTCCGTATACAACTATCTATAGGGTGATAACAGTATTCTTTGCCAGAAGGAACTAGCTTTCAATTATCATTTGTTTCTCAAATCTAGCACTTCTATAAATACAATTTCTATTTAAATCAACTACAAGCTCTTGATGGCGATTAATTATGTTGCTAAGAGAGTGACGTGATCGCGCTCTCTGAGAAGCAGATCGGCCATAGCTTTCATATCAATAAGTCAGGCGGGTAAATACTCCGACAAAAGTCAAAAGAATAAGATATAATATCATAGTTCCCTTTATAACAGTAATCTTCCTCAAATTAAGCACATAATCTCACTATTATAATTTTATTTCCCAACATATCAATGATAAAGGATACTTTTCGAAACGCTGCAGGCCATTGTAGATAGTTTTAACTTTATTCTGTTACAATGGGATTCCAATTCCATGCAGTAATTTCGATGTATAGTAAATTTACTGTACGATTCTAGAGAGACTGATTGTCTCACTCGCTGGTGGAGGACAGACGTGCATGTCTATGATTGGCGCATAAACGAGGAGCAAGTCAAATGATTTCGCTTAGAGGGAGAGATACGTACTGTATCTAGGAATTCGATAAATGATATTCTTTACAAACTTCCATAAGTCAAGACACAGTCTTCATGAGGATCATTTGATGGGTTTGAGTAGTATTCATTGAAACGCCGGATTTTCACTTTTAATAATTCACCTTCCTCGTTAAATATGGCTAAATCAGCGAAGTTATCTATTTTAAAAAAAAAAGAAAAAATCAATTCTCATGTCAGCATAATGAAGTGTTTGTTCGAGTTTTGAAAGAAAAACGTAAGAGAAAGTGTCAAGGAAAAAAAAGAGAAAAAAGAAGAGATTAAAAAAAAAAAATACTAACTTTCTTCATCGTGTTTGTTAAGTTGACTGAAATAATAGGGTCCTTCACTTGAAAAAACTTCCAATGGCTGTGGTGTATATTCCAGCATATTTGCGTTAAATCTTCTGTATCTCACATCTCTTATCAAGTCCAAGCTATCTCTCACTTTTTTATTAATATAATCTCTGTGGTAGTATCTTCCTGCACAGTTCGCAGAGATGATTGTTCTATTTGAAGCAACCTGTTGCACGGTGAGGCTAAGAAAGAACAGCATGGAAATAATGCTGGAGATCTGGAGAAACATGATAACAAATCAATGGCTTGTTCTTAAGTCTTCGCTTTCAGTCTATCAGAGCCAGAAAGAAGGGCTAATGGTAAAAAAGCAGTTATAAATGTAATGGACGATGGCATGAAAAGTTTGGAAGTAAGGAGATAAACTACCAAAATTTTTTATCATGTATTTATTCTGGAAAACTAGCTTGATGAATTTTACTTTCCAAAAGGATTCTAGAAAGAAATGAGAAAGAAAAACTCCATGACATAAGAAAGCTAGGCAACTGAGTCAGTTCAGATACAAGTAGCTAATAAAAAGAAAAAAACATTAATTTCGAATTTCGGTATTTCATTGATAATTCACATATTTCTCTGCCATATGTGGACGTGGTCTTCGTTATCTCCACGACTGTCTCTTAAGAGCAATCCTCTAAGTATCTGGAAGTGTACTTCTCAGTTTCTTCAGCTCTGTGTATCAAGTTATAATTAAAATTTATATGGGTAATGTAAAGTGTTAGGTTAGATTTTATTTAAACCCCAGTAAGAAAACTGCTCGTTTTATTTGTAATCGTATCCGCTCAACAGTAGCTTTTGACTTGAAATTTGAGGTCTGAGATTACTTTTAAAAGCCCCCCCAAAGGAATAATGATTTTCAAAATGCTTAAATTTGAACAATCTTTGGTAGAGATTTAAGGGGGGATACAGGGGAGATTTAAAAGAAAAATATTGAGATAATTTGGCGTTGCCTACACGGTTTTTTTATGGGTCGGGTGCTGTGGATTACTCATTCCAAGAGCGGGCGGCCATTCAATCAATAAACTAACTTTACTTTCTCAATTCAGCGTAATGCTGGTGTCAAATTTACACAATAATGTCAATCAATATTATGGATTATTAAATAAATTATCTCAGCCTGTTGTTTCACACCGTATTTTGCTCAATTTGTTAGTATATTACAATTAGGTCAATAATAGAGTTCTTCCCGCCGTTCGCTGTCCTATCGCTCAGGAGGTTGGGGGGAAAAATAGAATAAATAGCAAGTGTCATTATTACGGTCTTGGCAAACAAACATCAAGAGAAAGGGTCTATTGGTGAGGTAGACCTACTTGAGCCCGCAAGGCTCAACATCAGCTCTCAAGTGGTCTTGATCTTGTTCATCACCCTTGCATTCAGAATCAAAGGACGAAGCAGTAGGATCAAGATATTGAGAACCAAGTAATACCACCACTACCGCCTTCCGAGGGTTAGCTCTCTCCCTCTCTCTCTTGGATCAGGAGTTCAAGAGCTCGCTGCGAATCAGGAGCAGGATGCAAACTAGAATCCACTTCCACAGTTCTAGAGCTATAATCTTTCTGGCTCCGTAAATAAAGCTAGGGTTCGTTGACTTAGTGGTGACGAGCTGTAATACCTCGAATATTCTCTGTTCATTCTTACTTGTACTCCAGTTGCAATAAGTAATTTTCTGACTTTAGTTAACAGTAATTTGAATCTGTCGCTCAATCTTGCTAATAGGGTTAGTATTTTCAAGTCTCTCCTTTTCCCTGATCTTGTTCTTCCATTCACTAACATTAATTCACCCATTTCTTTAAGCAGTCTTCCGGGCTTGGTAGCGGCGCATGCGCCGTTCAGCTAAGCAAGCTTCTAAATTTACGAGGTTGGAGTATTGATGCTCAGCTTTCAAGAGCAGCTCATGCGTAGCTTCTAATCCTTCTTTGTAGGCTACCGGGAAACTTAGCCTGAGAGTCTCTTAAATGTATGTGCTGACCTCTTTGATTAGCATTGCTGCTTCGTAGTTTTTGTCTTTGGCCTTATTATATCGTGCTCAAAGATTATTGACTGGCTAAATTAATCGGGTTCAATCTTGTCATGTCTCCTTTCCCGAATATTTGACTTACCCTGTTGAGCAACATAGCGAGATGGTGATAGGAGGGCATTCTTGCTATTAATTGGCCACATTCCTGATTTCTTGAAGGCACTTTGATAGTCTTCTCTTTGAGAACTTCTTTTCGAAAGCCAAACACATCAAAGAAAAATGAGGAATTCGAATAATCGTAATTTAGCTCTTGAAGTGCCTTGATCTTGATTCATTTTGAAAATGTTTCCATTGACGATACACACTAACATCTAGAGGCTGGAAATTATTGATTCCCATGGAATGGAAGACCATGCAAATGGATATTGTTTTGCTCGGCCTTCAAAAATTCTCTTTTTTCACATGTTACGCTCTCTAGTAGGAGCATATTCCATGGTTCAGTAGGATCCGAGTTGCTGTATTGAATGAAGTAGTCTTGATATTCATTCATTATTTCATTTTTAATCTCTAAATTTCAAATTTCCGTTGGGGGTAATTGTCAATTGTGAATCATCATCCAGGCTATTAAGAGCCCAGTTACTCATAATTTTTTCACCAGGGACCATGAAAAACGGTGGAACAAAGCCTCCTGCGGGATTAATCTTTTCCATCATAGTTACAGAGGTCCGGTCCTCCAGAGAACAAGTGCATAGCTCTCCAATAGAACTTGGTATAATAATCTTTTCAGCTAAAGGGCAATCAATTATGGCACCCATTTCTTCCATATTCCAAACTTCCTTGACCTTTCTAATTTTGCGTATACGAATCCAGTTGTGGTAGTCAACGAACTACTTTTTAATGTCTGCAAGGGAGTAATATTCAAAAATTACCAGAGCCATAAGGTTCGTTTTAATTTCAAAGGTTTCAAAAGTATTACCGAGAACCCTCTGAAGTGATCCGAGGTCTCTGTCAAGAGCGTGCTAAGACTTTCGCAGAAATAGCAGCCACCAATTTAGATAATAAACATATAAAAACATCTCTGACCAGAGAAAGACGTCTGAAAATTAATGAGAAGAAAGAACTGAACCAACTGAGGTCAGAAGGATAACCTACTACCCTTTTTATGAGGCCATAGAGGGGGCATGAGTCATAAAATTGCCTGGGGAAAAATAATCACAACAGTAACAAAGTAATAGAATCGCTCTGAGCAAAGAAAAAGTCAATGAAATAGCGCTAAGGAACATTGCAGCCGAAAGAAGATTACTTTGGAGGCAGCTTGAGCGGCCAAAAAGCTTCTGCAAAAACGTGAAAAGAGTTCTAAAAACAACAAAAGTTTTCACGGGACCCTAATGAGCAAAGATGAAGGTCAGTCAAAGGCTTAAGCCTAAGTCTAAGCCAGTGAAGCCGTCAACGCCTGAGCCTGTCATCGAGACCAAGGTAAGAATGGGACGAAAAGTTGTGCAAGCAGCGCAATTGAGGAACTGAAATTAGATTAGATTGATAAATATTTTATTCTCGGTGGAGCATAATTAAATTTTACTAACTTATAGTTGAGATATTAACAATAAAATATAGAGTCTTGATGTCCGTGAAGTACAAGTGTGCACGGACTGTTTAAGCTCTTCGCCACTTCAATCAATCACTGAGGATTCAAAAGCGATCGTTTCCTATTCTTCTCACATAATCATAGATAAAAGAGAAGAGAAAACAAATAACTTATTACCATCTTTAGAATCTTGCTACAAATATCTTATTAACAACTAATGATGATGGCAATCGGTGCTAATGACCAAAAAGAGTCTTCAACCACTTCAATGTTAAATATAGATGTTGAGTTTACGTAAATCTACACTTGCAAAAAGATTGTTTTGGATTTGGAGATGTTCGATTTCATAGCTAACTCCTGCACCCTCGTGCGTGATGGTTTTTTTTAGGGGCGGTTTAGAAATGCTGTTCCGTGATGAACGCAAACATCAACTCTCTTTACCTCGGAATATTGTCAACGGCGATACAACGCCCATTACAATTGGATGGCTTATAGAATATCTCTGCGAAAACATCATGACGGACTCCAGAAGGGAAATGTTCGTTCTCGATGGTCACGTGTAAGTACTCACATTGGTCTAACCAAAAAGATCTTTCACCTTGCCTTTTTACAGTGAAATATCCTGATTGCTCCAATTCTTCTTCCATCTTTAATATTGATACTCAATTCTTTTCTTCCTTTTTCTTGTCGTTTCTCTCACGTCTGATCTGGATTAATTGTGACCGTTTTTCTAGTCGTCCTGGAATCCTAGTTCTCATTAATGATGCAGATTGGGAGCTGTGCGGTGAAGCGACATATGAGTTACAGTCTAACGACAATGTTCTATTTGTATCAACACTTCATGGCGGTTGATTTCGATTGGGAAATATTAGAGACTATTTAAACTCTTTTCAAATCTATGTAAATCATATCCCTTAGTCTGTCACTTTCAATATTTCAAATCTTATCAAAACAAAAGAAAGACTTCTGATCAACCGAGAAATTTTCGACAACCTCAAAGTTCGGGAAGACTAAGTTATGGCAAAAAAGATAATTCGTGACATATGGTTGAAGATCTGGAGTCTTTTAGAATCACGACAACGTGGTAAAAAAACAATCATCTTAAAAAGCTATAACTGACAGGCTAACATAATTATTCTTTATCTCTATTACAGTGTAGACTTTGTATTACAAGTCCTTATACACTGACAAGAAACTCTAACTCGCTCAATTGTAGAAAACCTTCAAGCTGTAAATATAAGACAGACCTCTTTTTATTAGATTGGAGATAATAAAAACAGTCGAAAATGCTATATCAACGACGTCAAGCTTCTGGTGAGAATCAATTGTTTAATAGACCAAGAAAAAGCAAGTACCTACTACCTTATACCTTTGAGGGTGAGACTTGTCTAATATCCGACCAAATGAGCATCTTTTATCTATCAAGGGCCTTGCTTCTCTTGGAGCCTTCATTGCGATGATATCTCCAACTAGAAGGTATTGAATATCATACCTTTTGGTTACATCTTCCCCATGCTAATTCTTGCATTCCTTGTTGGTTCCATAGCTTTTTGAATAACTAAATATGGTTCTGGCTCAGGATTAAGCAAGTTCTTTGATGTTCAATTTGAGGCATGGCTTTATCCTTTTATGCCTCATCATCAAACCACTCCCCAATCTGGGAGCTTCGAATTAATGTGGTATTCGTTGAGTAGTCTCCGAATCAACTTCAAAATTTTCTTACCTTCAAATTTAACTGTGCCCGTTTTGGATATCCAATACTGTTCCAAGAGCTAGCTTGAGACTATGGGCTGAGGGCATAAATTGGCTCTTGAGTTGGGTCTTCTTGGGACACTCCAATTGTGGGGTTCCTTTGCTTTTGGTGATCAGTCAATCTAAAGATGATTTTCTGCTCTCTCAAAAAAAAAGGAGACTCAGCTAGTGTTCATCCGATAATAGAATGTAGTTGCCAACTTAGATGACCTGTCGTGCAATTTTCAAGCCTCTTTTTTACTCTCTAATACTCCATTTGTTTACTCAACGATCTAGAAGCTCTATTAAAAGCTCGAATTCTATACCTTCGCAGTAGAATGAGTGACGCCCTTTCGAATTCTTTCCCGTCCATCAGCCTGTACGATATTAGGAGGAAAGGAGGCAGCTATATACTAAGTGAATGCGTCTTATTTAACATTGATTTCATGTAGATATGTTTCATACTGATTATATTACTATTTGCAGGCTTACTGCCAAACTTGTATTTTGTTTTTAAGAAAGTTGTTTCTTAGATGTTTTATATATAACGAGAGAGACATTGGGCTGATGGAATATGTAGGTATAAGTCTAGGACACATCTCTCTAGGAACAGAATCTAATTATCAATCTTAAATTCTCGCTTCATTTGTGATAATATACAGATATATTTCTATGCACTCTATTTATTTAGATTTAGAAAAATTTCTGCTCGTTGATGAGTATCCTTCCTTTGAGAAGTGATCTATGACCTGTTAAATCTGTGCGGATGGCTCAAGACTCAGGTGTTTTGAAAAGCAGCAAGAATAATAAACGTAATAAAGCTACAGCATTTATTTTGTTTAAGGCAGTATTCTGCCAGTGCTAACTATCTATTTCGCATCTTTTAAACTATGGCACTTTGTTCGTTGTCCGAAAAAGGGGAGCATCTCGGTGCTCCCTAATCTCTTTAGGGAGCACCAATTTCAGTTGGTAATCAAACTCTTTCTCCAGACCCGCCCTGTCCTAATCATACATCCTTGCACTCCATTGGAGTCAACAAGGGTATTAGTTGAAAGTATTGAGGACAAACGAATATTAGCTGTAATCATAAATGATCGTCTTATTGAAATGCTACCTAAGTTGTTGGGGAGGTGCCGATTTCTTAATTTAAACAAATCTATCTATCTATCTATCTATATATACATACTAAAGTTAAGCGAAAACAAAACATAGTGAGTAAGTTAGCTACATTGAAAAAGACAAAGTCTCCCGCGAAGAAAGGCAAAAAAGGGGTGGGCGAGTGGACGAAAGAGCAATGCACGCTCGTCGTGCACTGGTGGAGAAATCCAAATGAGAAATAATGCTACATCAAGACGGCCTTGGTTAAGAAACAACACACGGCATCCCTATTGTTTATTGTATATATTAGTTGCTGCTGTGACGTTTGCGATAGCTTACTAATCCGATATACATACCAACCAGCCAGTTTAAAAAAACAAAGAGTGAGAATAGAATAGTGGAATGAATCCCTGTTACAACGAAGCATTCCATTCCAATTCATGAAAAAAATCGCTGTAAATATCGCCGTAGAGCAGCGTGGGGTCGTCGGGCCTCAGCGATAAGTAAATCAAGAAGAGAAATTTCAGTCACTCGGGTTAATCTGGGGACGAATAGATTTCAAGGCAAGATTGATTACAGTGTGGGTGGCATGCCGAAGTAGTCAAAATCGAGGGCTAACCGTAATGCTTCCACCCCCTCCCCTCCTTCGATAGAAAAAAAGGGGAAAACTACGTTTGAACAACGCATTTAACTTGATTGGTGTAAGTTAAAATCGATGAATTAATGATCTGATATATATCTGAGCCATCTTGTAAGAAAAAAGGAAGAGTGATTTGAAAATATCAAGTTGCAGGCAAAGAGAGAGAGAGAGAGAGAGAGAGTTGGAAAAAAAAAAATAATAATATCATTTCAACGACGCACACACGCATTCATTTCCACGCCTCGACGATGCAGCGACTAGCTGTGATCATATTCCTGAGAAATAAAGCTTAAAAAAAAAAAAAAATCAGATGTTAGGCTCATTTATATCTTAATATAACGACGAACGTATTGGTTGAAAGATGAGTTTTTAATAATAGTTTTGGATGTGTTATTTATGCGCGCAAGTGAAGAAAAGATCAGATCAGTTGAGTGGCTCAAACAAACAAACAAAAAAAAAATATGGAATTAATCCTCCCTCAAGAAACTAACTCATCAGCCATTAATTATATCAAAAGGTTCCGAACCTGAGGTCGAGGAAGAGCATTGAGTTTTTTTAGACATTGAAACACCCGGTTACTGGAAACGAATATTTCTACGGAGCGGGTATTTCAGATTGATCGAGGAGATGATTTAGAATGCTTTAATAATATTGCTGCTGTTTTCTGCTGGTCTGTTAGGGGTTGGGTTGGTGTGTAAGCCAACTCAACTTATGAACTTTACTCTATTTTTCAATCGCAATCGAATAAAAAGAAATTAAAAATTGAATGAAAGGATTACATAGCTTAATTTTTTGGAGGAGTAAAATGATTTAGCCAAAATTCCAAGTGTAGCCTTTTCATCCAGACAGATATTATGCACGATAGGAGATGGAGCAACGGTGGGTAATGTATCTTATGTGAGAGAAAAAAAAAGAAAGTTTAGCAAACACCACCCATGGAATGAAGAGTTGCTTTTTTAGTATTTCTACTGTACTAGCAACAAAGGCTACTTTGCCCTTCCATAGATAATACTGAGCTACTATTAAATATTTACTTTAAGAATAAATACTCTAAGCCCCAAATTTCAACCAGTGAGTTATCAAAATTTAAATGAGCTTAACTCTTGGATTTTTTTTAGGCTTCATTTATCAATATTGTGGTTGTAATTATTAGTAGCTACCAAGTTTTAGGCGCAGAAATGCGTGACCAAGTCGTCAAAAGGACATTGTTCGAACTCCGCTTTTTTTGGCCCACTGGCGAAATTTCGCATTTTGGCGAAACCTCCTTTCTACCTGAGGTATAGAAAGGGGGCGAAGCGGAAAAACCACGGTTCGACCTTAGCCTTAGATTAACTGGGCAGAAGATTCTCCAGCCCATTGTTTTTACAATCTTTTTGGTATAAAACTCCATAGAATTATGGAATCTTCTGAAAGTTTTTGTAACTTCCAGAATACCCGAGTATGTCGATATTTACAATGCTTTTCCCAAACAGCTTGGGCTACAAGGGATCACCGGCTTACCAGCCGTTATAATCATTTCGTTATCATTTGCCGATGCTACAAACTCTTGTAGTTCGCGCTCGCTTTCGAGATTGCAAAGCGTCATCGGCAGCACTTTTAGCATGTTTGAATGCTAATGACTCTCTCCTGGTTAGTGACTCTACCACTGAACGTCCCTTACCGGAAACGCCTTCGACATGATTTCTGTTGAATGATGTCCTTTAGACCGAGCTGTTGTAGGATTCTGTACACTCATCAGAAAAGAAGTACCACTGCCATAAATTTCAATATCCCGAATCCTTTCTAATTCCATACGCACGACCAGTTGCTTATGTGTGCTCCAAGTCTGGATCTCATCTTCCAGTTCCTACATGACCCCCGAGAGTTATCAATCTAGTGCACCTTCTATCTCGCTTGCAATATCTACTTCTCGTGGATCATGTAAATACTACTGCAAGCAAAAAAAATTATGTTTCCAACTTTCAATCTTGTGGCAAATATCAGCCTTCTTATGTCGGTAGGTCATCGTCTCAAATCGATTCGAATACTAGCTATTTTGGACGTCTCTACTGTCAATTTCTCCTTTGGCTTGCGAGATGACGAAATTTGCGATCATTCTCATGGCTTGGTGAGCAACTTTGAAGTTGGACCTTCTGGGAAAATTAGATCACGTGAGTCATTTAATCGCCCAAAGACCGAGAATAGATTGCCTATTGAAATCAAGATAGGACTTTATTTTAATAGCCATAATATTTTCCTAGATATGCGAGTTGCATGGCAGGTTTTGAGCATTGACAAAATACAAGCTGGCGCATTCATCGAGGTAAGATCGTTATCTGACATTATGACCTCGATATCAAGTCCACCAAGAAGCGTCTTCGCAGCGCTTAGAGCCCAGTTGCAGTGGCTAGTTATCTCGGATTTTATAAAGCAGAAAAAGACTAATAAGTCGTAGATAGCCCTACGGCTTGAAGAAATAACATACGAAATTTATTTGCATTGTAAGTAAAATCGAGAACTTTAACAAGAGTTACAGAAGAGAGATAAATCTTAAAGATTATTTTGAGAATTCCATTTAAAGATTGTTTCTTGCACAAATAGTGCAGATGATTTGAAACTTTTCATAACATAAAAATCAGCGCGCTTGACGCGTCGACGCGACTTTTTTAGTATAGTATGAAATATTCGCCGAGAAAGTGGGTAGTGCTCGAATATGATAAGGGGAGGGGGGAGCATTTAGCATTTCACTAGATATAATGGTAATTGTGATAACAGAGAGGGGTTCTAAACCTTTTAGGGCTACCATCAAGCATTAGAAAGAAGGATGGTAAGGCATCGACTGAATAATAGTTACTACATGAATTCTTAATGTTGATACAACGATCAGAAAGGCCAACAAAGAGTCGATTTGATTACGGGATGTTGAAGAATTTTAGACGGGTAGAAATTGTAAAAGGGCAGCGAAGTTACAGGTTCCTCCGAAATAAGAACGAACGTCCTGGTAATTATGGATAATGAAAGCTCTATAATCTGTAAGTTCTCATTACGTTACTTCAGATAGATTCGGACCATGAAGGCCAAACAGTGTTTGGCTCCCAATACGTACTCCCAAGGCGAAATATAGGAAGGGGGGTTCTACATATAGCATCGCGTCGTCTGCATGTTGCTCTTGACCAGAGGTAGAGAAATGGCTGGGAGTCGCATATAGATAGAGATAGGGCTGCGTTATAGTGACGCTCTGAAATGGCTAGATGCATGGAATACTGAAGATTCAGATATTATCCAAGCATGAATCAAAATACTGAAATTATCAAGCCAATATCAGTTTTTGGTCTATGCCTTAGAATATATATCAGAATTATGTACATCGATGTATCTGTATCTTGTATTTTCACATGACGTATGAAACATCAAGCTAGTTCTCTTTTAGGCCTAGTGTTTACCCAGACCAGGACACGCCTCAACAGGCCATGTCTGAAAAAATAAAAATAAAAACGGTTCTTTCCAACTTGGGATGACATGTTAACAAGTAAGATTTTTAAACTTTTGAACGGGATAAAAAAGTTTTATACTTCCAGTGTGTGTAAATTTACACTGCTTATTCCCGAATGACGAGTGAAAAAGGGTGACAAATTCAATTTGGGGGGGGGGAGATTTATTTTAGCTGTTTCTATTTTAATATTTATGCAAATTTGTAAAGTGACGGCGGGTCTATTGAACTGTGCGTAATTGTTATTACATGTATAAACCGTAAATGCCACCACTCAATACTCCCACTCTCAATACACGAGCTTAAGATGCACGTTTTGATGATGGAATAACAGAAGTCTCTGGGAATTCATGGAATCAAAGCCTCGTTGTATATCAATATTTTCCCCGTGGTGATTTCGTTTGACTCCGCATTATTGACCGTTAATGTGCTGAGATGAAATACTGCATCAAGCATATGCAACTCAGCTAAACGAAAGAACTATGGTGTACCACAATAATTTTGAAGTATAACGAGAACGTTTCTTCGGCTACCTACTTACATTATCTTTTACTCTTTTCTTTCAAAAAAAAAAAGCTGTACTTACAGCCGTTTCCCTACGTTTTTTGTAACCGAAAAACGGTTTGTCTATTTTTATTTTTTTTTAAAAAAAGGGGGGGTGGATAGGGTAAGTGGTGCTCCTGGACTTTATTTCATTAAGCTTTCAGAAGGTCGGATGGTAAAGTGGTATACCGTCCGGGTTCTTCTCCAAAGTAGAGTCTGGGTAGCCTGGGCACCTTCCCCACTCGAGACAGGAGATGGTTGGTTCAAATCCAACAGACCCAACCACATTTCGCGCGGTAGATGTTTACTGGATGGCGAAGGCATGTCTGGATAATCTGGAGCTGTAATTTCCTTGGATGGATGTCAACGGGGGAAGGGTGACAGTAAATGCGAGAGTACTTGGTAGTGACATCAACAAATGGAATCTGAGACATGAGTGAGTGAGTGAGTGAGTGAGTGAGTGAGTGAGTGTACTTACCTAATGAAAAGTTGAATCATCCAACATGTAAACAAAAAAACTGTCAATGTGTCGTAGTCTCGAGGCTACATACACAATAAATGGGTATTAAAAAATGAATAGGTAAGCTTAGCAGATTCTTCTGCACTTTGTCTAAGAAAGAAACATCATGTGACGAGGATGAAATTATAAATATTGGTTCGGTTACTTATAGTCCTACATCTTCATCTCATCACCATGTCTGACACAAAACTTAGATCCGACAACTCAAGATGTTTTGTCTCTTAACCCTACAACGCCATCAAATTTGATGGCGATGTATTGTGTACAACAAGGGGGTAGGGCAGGGCTAACTATAACAAACCGAACCAATATATTACTTATATATGATTATTCACGTGATCCCTCTATCAGGCAATTAGTTTCTAAATGATACTGTCTGGGGTTGATGAAAAAAAGAAGAGCGGCGTGAATATGCTTATTATGCGATCTGTGCACAAATGTACAAGCTTCTCCTGAAGGAAGGAGTTATTTTGACTGAGTGAGCGGGGAAACAATTGTAGATGATAATCCTATCTCAATCGTAATTACTGAACCACAGTACGGCCTTGGACTTATACGTATGTGGCTTGTAGAAACTTCATCGCTCAACTATAAATTTGTTGATTACATAAATTACTAACATACTCGCTTCTGCTTGGAGAAGGGAGGATTCGGTATTTTATTGAAAATAAAAAATTTGGTTTGTTTCACTTCGTACAAAAACTTTTTGGTGAATGATAAAAATATAAAAAAATAAGTACTTCAACATTATCCCCCCACCAAACCAGCCAACTCCAATTGCCCTTTTTTTTTAGTCCCCCATCTCCCGTAGAATAATATTTGACAAAAGATTTCGTCTTCTTTACCAGTTCAATTTAACAGCCAATTGGTGCTTGATAAATTCGTTCCCCATAAGGTATCTGAGTAGATCGATTTTGTTCTTCGAAACTGTCTGAAGGAGCTTCATCATAACATGTGACGACCGAGCCGTCACCACTTGTTCCACTCCCGCTATTGCTGGCATCATCATCATAATTATTGTTACTATTGTATGCTGAATTTCCACTTGATCTTCCAAGGGGGTGAGTTGCGACGTTTAAATTCAAATTAACAATCATGTTTGGTCGCCCGGGCCCACATATTCCGAAGCCTTCCGCTCGGTTCACACCCACACCTCTCATGGCTGTCATCACGTTACTGGACCCGACTTTTCTATCTTTTCCCCTGCCTTTGATGCCTTTATTGCTATTCTTGTAGAGCTTGGCGAAATACTCCCATAACTCTTTATCAGCCGCAGGCACTGAGTCGCCGTCTTGAACTGATGCCCATCTTTCAGTTAGGGTTCGGAGTGTTGTTATATGGAATTTATTCTGATGTGACTGCGATGATATTAGTATAATCTATATCGACAATGAGAGCCAATCTTAAATCCTGACACAAAGGGTTTGATTGAACTTAAAATCTATGATGCGCTGTTTTCCGACGAAAATGTGAACTTTTACCCGAGTTTCCAGAGCCACACAAAAAATTCTTTAGACTGTGCAAATAATGACTATTGAAAATGACCTACCTTAAGATTTCCTAATTGGGTAAATTGTTTTCCGCAATCGTCCAATATGCAGACATAAGGCTTAGCTTGGTCGTGCACTATTCGATGAGCACGGACATTTCCCCGTTGGGCGAATCGCTTTCCGCATATCTCACACTGATATGGACGTTCACCGGTATGTCTTCGTTCATGAGTCTACCGAGAAACATTAGACGCACAGATTCATAAACTGTTGAATCCAAAGATTACCTTGAGATTTCCCAATTGTGAGAATGTTCGATTGCAACCGGGTTGTTTACACGACTGATTATAGTTAGTAACCAAATTGATTGATTGAAAATTGGTGCAACCTACGTATGCTTAACGCCGGTGTGTGCTCGTTCATGAATATCTAGATGAGTTTTTTGAAAAAAACTTTTGTTGCATCCTTCAATGGTGCATTGATATCTTTTTTTGGATTTTGATTTTCCTGATTCGTCCTGCGATCCATTTTGAGTGAGCCTCGAGTGTTTAAAAGTCTCGTAATTCCATGTCTCGGTTTGTTGGTAAGACAGTGGGACTAAACCTACCACAGATGCACTTTTTGGAAGATGTACAACCGCTTGGGACTGATTTGAAGGTTTAGACTGTATAGCCTTCATAAGGGTGTCAACCTCTGTTCCAAAAGTAGCCTCACTAACAGCTTTCTTGGCTACAGGTGATGAGCTAGATCTCATTGAAACTGGAGTAGTTATTGAGAGCTCGGGTGATGGGTTCCATGAAGATTCATTTTTAGTATTCTGATTTTGATTCTGCTGCGTCTCGATAATGAATCCTTGACGTTGAGGTCGACTAAATGGCATTCCTCTGACGAGACTACTATCAGGAGTTATAGAATAGCTTAATGTTGGTCGTGATTGTAAATAGGAATTGGTGAATTGAGAAACTACATTGTTGTTATTGCTTGTTTGATAGTGGCTAAATGCAAAAGGATTCTGAAGATGTAAGTGTTGTTGCTGTTGCTGTTGTTGTTGTGGGAGTGGAGGTGGTAATGGCGGAATATGGTGAGGATGAGATAGAACAGTTGTGATAGGGGCTGCTGTGTAAGCTGGTATTGGTACATAGTGTGGAGGCATGAGAGCTCGGGAAGAGCCGTTAGAGGAGGATGAAGTAGCCGAAGATCTTGAGTCGCAGGTTTGAATGATGCCCGAGATATCAACTGTATAGTATGAATCTATGGCCTGATGAGGTTGTTCTGACCAGCGCCCCCAAGCCTGGGAAGGCGTTTGCACGGTGACAGCCAGCTTGTCGGTTGATCTTTTGTTTTGATCTCTTGATAGCTAGACTCACAGAGTTTGAGAGACCAAGAGTAGTAGCGAATGACTACAACAAGATGTTTTTAAAGGCACCAAACTAATGATAAATCGCTTGGAGAGGTTTTGCTTTTGTACCTGATTATGATTTACTTCAAATAGTAGATGTCTGTGATGGAAGAGTATAAAAAATGAAATTATGCGACGGGTGTTGGAGAAAAGTTTTAACGACAGGGACGAGGATGTCGATGATAGTCACAGGATCCTCATGTACTCAAATACAGATCAACCTCATCCCTCCTCCCCCGTCCTTCTCCTGCTCTCCCCTTCAGGTCAGTCTGTACCCAAGAAGATGGGGCTTGTCCTCAACTCGCCAGTAGGTAATTATTAACCTGCTCTGTCCAATGGAGATCCAATAGGAATTCTCGGAAAGGGGTTCCATGGCATTGAGAGCTGCAAGGCTGCTGGAAAGGCCGTAAAATGTCCCAGACTGTACAGAGTTTTACACATTTTGTTAGTACCCATGAAATTGCACTAGGCCGAGTGATGGTAACTTGCGAAGCTTGACGGGGGGGAGCGTTGATAGAAACAGGACTGGGGGGTGAGGGCGGGGGGGGGGAATGCGGACTGCAGTCGTTATGCTTAAAAAGATGCTCGCATGGGTCTAATTGGGACTCCATGTGATATCAAATGCGACTAGTCCCAAAGTATAATAGTATAGCATTGAGACCGGGGGGTCAACAACAGTAGTAGTTTTCCGACTTTCCCTCTTTAGGTGATTCAGCTTGCAGCCAATCATATTTACGATTCAACCTTAATTGACGGAATTTTCGGATTAGTTTAAAGTTCTAGAATAAACAACATTATCCCCTGCCTGATATAAATGATGAATGGTTTTTAGGTTCATGAAGGCTTTCGATGACTGTTATGAGTGGTCATGGCTACTTCATCCAACCCAACCCCACCTCCCACAGCGAGCTTCCAGTGCAGTAAGAGAGGCAGGCAGGCAGGTATCAACACAACTTCAACTGTTTGGCGACGGTGAGCCTAAGCCCCAGCCAGTTCTGTTAGGTCACCGCGAGTCACCGGCAACAGTGAGTGCACCTTAATCTTGCCATATCTGGTTCCCAACTGTTTGTTCATACGGTCATCACATTCACCACCACTACCCACCATTAACTATCACGATTAACTACGACTACTGCGACTACTGCTGCGACTATATCTCCTTCTGCAACTACAATTGCTTCTCCCGAAACTGACCAGACTCAAGCAATTCCCCTCCCCCCTCCCCATAAGAATAAGCCGTCTTCCAACACTTCAGCCATGAATTTATCTTCTCAGATCCATTGTCTACCGTCCATTGCAACACCACATTGGTTATATGCGGTTGCCTCTTTCTACCGGAGAATTCCCGCCCTGTCAGTACCTCTGGAACATAAGTAATCAATCTTCTTGATCCATCATCCATTGATAATTCGATTTAACCTCAATTTCTACACATCAAGGTTCGCCACTTTCAGTTGGCGTACTCTTTTTGAGACACCTAAGGGTAGTCAGGGTTGGGAAGTGCTCAGACGGAGTCCCGAGTAAAACGCACCAAGGTAGCAACCAACGCGGGTGGTGGGGGGGGGATTCAAGCCTTTGGCTAGCCAGCACTAGGCGGCTAGCGGTCCCGCCTTTTAGGCCCGTCTAGGCAAAATGTTGTTCCATTTCCTGGTCTCTCCTGTAACCATCCATTCTTTCGGAATTGACCTAAAAGAGCGGCTACTGGTTGTGAACCTGGGACTAATTATCATAAATCGTGAATGATCATAAAATTACTGATAAACTAGCTAGATATGACAATATTTAGTTGACTGTGCAGGGAAAAGTTACGTACCTAGTCTCTAATATCAAATGATGGGCCTGGAAAGATATGCATTGGAATTTGAATTATGATCTACCGCGGGTCACAAGTAACGTGTCGCGTCAGATCCCTGTCGCAAGGCTATATTGCAGACTTTACATTTATTTATCTCCATAATTTTAACCTTCTTGAATTACCATGAGGCATTATATTTTATTTCACTTTTATCACCTCAGTCTTATGTACAATTAATTATTTAGACTTACACCAATGTCCCCATCATTCATCAGAGCTTCGATGGTGCAGAGCCTAGAACACCTTTGTTTCTCTGACAGAATGATCTATCAAAAATAGCGTTGATGATACTCCGCTTCGTGCCAGTATAGCTAAAATATTCTCGAGATGATTACTAAATCATAAAACGCTTGTATTAGTCTGGTGCATGTGGAGCAGCTTTTCTGATGTTGACAAGGTTTCTTCGTATCTTCGATGTATCGTCCCGGTAGGTCCTTTTTCCCGTGACTTGGTATTGATATAAGTATCAGGAAAGACGCGACATAAAGCGCGTTTGATGAGATGCGTTGCAGCTGCATGTTACAGTACTCTAATTGTCTTATGTTGTTTTCTATATTTTAGGAATATTTGTTGGTCAAATCTAATTGGTCTTATCAAATAAAAAGGACATCACAATGGAGGGAGAGAAAGAGAGTGTGCGTGGATGTCGATTAAAAGCATTACCAACAGTATCAACGGTCTCAGGCTTACGTACGTAGACACATGACCAACATTCGTCCTCTAGGAGATCTAATTACAATTCTTTCGCTTTCGCTCATAGCATGGCTTAGGAGTGGTGAAATGTTCTCCCTGTACAGATTGTGTTCACTCATTCGCCGTTATTCTCGCACGTCATCATTCTGAGAATGTTCCTCTATTCCACAGGGTCGCCTCCTTTTTCTTGCATCTGGGAGAGAAAAAAAATCTGTCAGACTTACAAATAAGGGTTAAGAGGTTTCCAGTTGACATGTTAAGAACATATACGAAGGAGAACTTGTGTTATCAAACACCAACATATGCGATTGAAGCAATACATCAACCCTCCTCAAATAATGAAAAGCTTAACCTTGTACACTGCTGTACATGATATCGTAACAGTGAAACACACTTACATCCTTCTAGAGCCGAGATTCTTTGGCACATCAGGCAGCATAAACTCTGTAATTTTCTCTGGGGTGTCGAGTAAAATAGGAGAAGTCAATATAATCTTCCCTTGTCTATCTCCACTCCGGCCTAGGCTAAGCTCGGCGGCCGGCAATTGCTCCAATGATCTTCATGTCATACCCCAGAAAGAGCCGCTGATGAGTAAGCAGCAAATTAACTAACTGCTCAGAATCGCAACGGCAATTTCAATTCTTAATATCAATACACACCGAATGCATGCGAATTTATCAATATTTAACAGGTAACTGCTTATTTTCACTGTCTTCTATCATCAGCATCCTTTTCCCCCAGCTATACAAAGCTTAACCGTAAGGTCTATTGTAAAAAGTTATCTAAATATACTCATTCTTTACAGGGCTTGTTGTAATTAGTGGATGTGACTTAGATCATCCAACTGGTTGCAGATCGAATTAAAATGTTGACATTTTGAAATTTCAGATCGATAAAAAAAAGGCATGGAATCGATGTTGAAGGGGAAAAATAACTAATCTTAGAATGCAACATCTCTCAATTACTACAACTCCTGGAACGTTAGTACTTATCAGCTTTAGGACTGAGTTTGAACAGATTTATAAGCATGTAAGCATACATCATACATGTTTTATGATATTGTAACTTATTCGGAATCCCCGCCGAACAGTTGAAAAAACCAACTGCACATCGGAATAAACTTTTACGCTCGGGCGACTGACTTGGGTCATCGATCAAGGGTAAAGAAACAGACGACGATACAGGGTCTAGCAGCTTTCCCAAAATGATACTATTTATTTTACCTCAAATTATCGCCAGGAGCAACTGACAATTAAAGAAGATTTTTTATCGATTGGTTTAATGATGTGTTGGATGTAAACCTATTCAAGTTACCTAAAGCTTCTGCGGAATGGCGGCTTGTGGATATTGTCTAACATTTTGACTAAGTTGTAAAATCAGCGAACGACCTAGAGATACAACATGCTTTGCTAAAGAGGTACCTAGACTAAAATTTTGCACGGACTAGTACAGGGGAGCTCAATATCTGCTGCTATTTAATTGAAAATAGTCGATAAGAATAATTACTTTCAGTCATAAACTCTAAATTCAACGAACCCGATGTTTTGGATCACTAATCTTGCAAAATGCGATCCTTTAGTATTTTGGATGCAACTATAGGAGGAAATATTCTCATGTTCACACTGAAGAAAAGATGAACCCTTTTATTTACCTTACGAGCCAACAAAGTATCTAAAAAAAGCTCAACATGTCGCCTTCGTGTCTGTTCATATATTCCAACAAACTCACTGAAATCAAAGACAATGAAGATCTGACTTTCCTTCCTCACCTATAAATTGACCACAATAGCTTCTGCGGTCATACTCAATACATTAAGCGTTTTTTATTGAATTTAATCTTAGAGGAACAATTGAGAAGCAGTAATTATGAGCCGAGTATATTGACTGCAACAAGCTTTCAAGGATTCCCTCATTCGATTGCACGCTAATGTAAGTAGACATGTCAATATTTTTTAAGAGTACGAAATGTTTTCTACATCTATTGTACAAAAAAAGGGGAGGCTACCTGTCTCGGATAAAAACCTTCCTGTTGGTACAAGATCAACAGAAAGGGTCCATATTCTTTTTGACAAATTATCGTGAAAACTCTCACAATGTGTATTATTATGTAAATTGCATCTTTCAGACAATTACCCGAAAAAGAAGTTGAAGACAGAATGAACTTCACCTACCCTACATGAAATCTGGCCAATTCGGTAGGTCGAATAGAGAGTTAACGGTTTTCTCTTGAAAAGCCAATCCCAGCCTAACGAACCAATCTTCCGGAAGCTAAATTAGCCCGTTTTTTATTCTCCTCGCTGTTATGAAGTTTTACAAATTCCAATCGGCTAAACTCTTTTGGGGAGTAGCTCAAACCTAAGTTAACCCCGGCCTGGGCCAATTATCATCAGTTAATTATACATGTTGATTGACCATCACGGCTGCAACATTTTGTATTTAATGAGACTATAAGTTGTATGTCTTTAATCAAGTGAGCAATATTCTCGTACAATAGAATTACATTGATTAAATTATAATTAATTGCTTACCTCGTCGGGAGGCATTACAATTTACTGGGTTGGGGCTTCAAATGAGAAAATGTCCGTCAACCAATAATCCACTAATTACATCATCGCCACGTGGTATAGAGGGCTTTCCCCCCCCCCCCTTCCCCCTAAAAGACATGGCTCTATCTTAAGGCGCTTACTGTATTAGTAGACATAAGATTTTGGAGGTTGTATATAATTGAGTAAGTAGATTTCACGCCTCTGTTCTTAAGGGACCTTCTCTCACCCCTAATAAATTGAACCACGTTTCTTGTATAGCGAATTCTCTGTTCGCAGAGAATAAGCACCCAGCCTCAAACAGTACTAATTCGTTTACTTTATTTTTTCATTTTCCTTTTCTTTCCAACTGATTATTGTGGGTCAAGGTAAAGAAAGAAAGAAAGAAAGAAAGAAAAAGGAAATCTGTTGCATCGACATCGACACGTTTTTTTTTTTTTTTTTTAAAAGCTCCCCCATGTAACTTACGAAATCGGGATGTATGAAGCACTAAGAATCTCTAGTGTTTGCGATAAAAAGGCAAAATTCCTACCAAGATTCCCATGAATGAGAAAATACGTTATGTTGTTTAGTTTTATTTTGTTTGGCTTCATTGGTTGCATACACTAACTATGTGACTTACTTCTATGGAATGATAGTTATTAAATGGCCATTTTTTAAAAAAAAAAGAGCAAGGAGGGAAGACTCCATTTATTATTCGGCAGAGTTTAATGCCATCTCTCTGCGAAATGCGAAATGACACTCTGTGACTTCCTAATTCCATTTATCTGTGGGAAGCATAGGGGATCGTCAAAGTTCAACCGTAGCATCGGAATCTCTCTCTTATTTACTCGTCAGTATTTTCTGTCTGAATGAACACATGTCGGAACTCTTAAAGAGGGGAGTGGGCTTGAATTATTATTGCCAAATGTGTAGAAATGTTTAGTTTCTACGCGGGAACAGAGCTGCCTACAGCTCTATTTCACTATTTTGTTTGGTCACTGGCTGGCTAGATATCTGAATATCCATGTCAATGTAGTATGTGACCAGCCTCAGACCTACTAATATAGATATAGACTTCTATTTCTCATACAAAAGTACGCAACATCGCCAGACAGTTTTCTCTCAAAGTTCTTGAGAAACTCGCAGACGATGCGACATGTATGCTATTTATCTTTCTATTTTTATCTCTCTTAAAGCAGCCAAGCAACGAAACCGTAGGATAAGAATCCTTTACACATCTTGGGTATCGTCATCATAGAGCTTTCCATATTCAACATGAGGGCATTTTGCAGAAACTACAGATTTGAGGCACTGTTTTCGAGCCCCTCTCCCCTCCCCTACCTTTCCTTCTATTCATGTATAACTGAACTTATCAACATGTCGTGAAAATTGACTCATAATTGACTTTCTTGGAGTGGTATCACTGTTAATAATTCATGCAGTGGTTGGTGCGAGGAATTGGTGTAGTCCGGTTATATTAGTAAGTCCAAAACCATACAGACCTCTTTTTCTTATCCTTTCTCAAAGTGATTTTCTGTTTGATTTGAGTGTCCGCCTTATTTTCAGCTGACCGCTACCTATCATTGAGACAGGTCCCTTGCTCCCCCTCGTCAAACAACTTTGTCTCCCCAGTTATTATACTTTCTGCTCCAATTTAACCTTCATTTGCTAATCCCATCCCTGTGATCTGTGAAGTGTAAATGTTTCATTCGATGTTCATAGATTTGATTTGATTTTTTTTGTCTTAAATCCATGATGTAAAAAAGTCACTAATGGCTAAGCCCTGAAATTCAATTTAAATTTAAATTAGTCTATCAGAAGCAGTTAGTTATCTTTATCACGAATGTTAATGTGTATTTAGTTCATACCCCTTCGGTAGCTATCCCAGTAACTCTAATTTGATTTTGATCACATGATATATGCATCGGATATTTATTGTATTTGAATGTAAACTGCATTGCTCCTTTTTTTCGATCATCATGATTTGCAAGAAAAAAAATATCCAACATAATTTACAGGTTTGACTATTTGGGTAAATAATTATGACTTCAAAATATGAACTAAAGACTGGATGGGTATAACCTCAACTAGCAGTTATCACTGCCATCAGGTTCCTTAAGAGTCATTGACTTCCATGCTGCCTCTAGGATCCCAAAAAGGAAAATCGTAAGATTGATGCCTTTTATTTGCTAAAATCCACCTGTAATTAAGTAATGCAGAAGTACAGGGCTGGTTTCCTTTATGTTAATCCAATATCTGCTAATGTAGCGACTTGGACGCATGTACCTCATAATAATTAGCATCGAAATAGTGTATGTGAAGATTCATTCAAAGCAATCATCTAGTTTTTTTAAGGAGAAAATAATTAAACTTTTGCTCTGAATACATCAAAGGGCAAATACGTTTGACTCATAAAGCAAAGCGGAGTCGGTGATAAAAAAGAAAATTACAACTTGATAGGAATTAGAGGAGAACTTTCTATAAAAGCGTTCATCAAGGACGTAAATAAGTGCCAGTAGCATATTTAGATCATATTTTAACTGTAGTTTGATCCCCCTGAACAAACATCAAATTTTGGAGTTTTAGCCACCACCGATGAATAGAAGAGGTCTTGGACATCTTTGGAGGGCCAACTTTGAAGCTTATCCATCCAGAAGGTATCATACAATAAAAGAATCGAGGCAGTCAGAGTACGATAGACCTAGTATCTCTATCCAAAGACCTCAAAAATACAGAAATTAGATGCCAGCTAGTCAGAGAAATTGAAGCAAAATCAGACCATACTTCAATGTTTACAGAGCTTCTGATCGAACCGCCTTCAAATGCTATCACAGGATCTAGACCTTAGTGGAAACTGGCAGACTGGGAGACGATGAAAAAACACTAACTACAGAGCTAAATGATTTAACAACTAAGAACAGACCACTCCTCACAATGGAAGATATAGCTGAGAAAGTTAAACATATGACCAGACTTACTCAAGATATAGCCTTAGAAATAATATCATTAGCAAATCAATCTCCATATGCAAAACCGTATTGGATGAAAGAATCCTCAAATCTCGTCAAGGAGGCCCGAAAAGCCAGGAGTCAGTGGACTAAATAAAGAAGGCAGGGAAGAAAGTTGGATAGCATACAATATCGTAATTGTTTAAAAAAGCATCAGAAAAAGAAAGATAAATTGATCGGTTGGCGAGTAGTGGTCATCATGGAGGCTACAAACGACATCCCAAAAATAATGGAAACTTACTAAATGGGCAAGAAGAGATCCTGAAGAAAAGAGAATGCTATTACAAATACCAGATATCACGATGCATTGGAGAACTTACTCACTTTCAAAAAAAAAAGTCAAGGCTGTGGCTGAACATTTCTTTCCTCTCCCTGTTCATGCCCACCTTGGGGACATTAATGGAGCTGTTTATCCAGACATACTCGAACTAATCTCCAATAATATTGAGGAAGAAAAAATTGAAAAAGCTTTAAGCAAAATTCCAAATATTAATGCACCAGACTAGGAAGGGATTCCTAAGTGATTCCTAAACAATGACGGATGACCCTGAGTATAATACTTAAAGATCTGTTCAACGCATACCTTTCTCAAGGAAATCACCCCAAAAAGTTTAAAGAACTTATTGTTATGTTTTCCGAAAACCACAAAAATCTAGGTACGATACGGCAAAGGCTTGTAGACTTTTAGCGCTCCTGAACACGATAGGTAAGCTCTTAGAAAGCTGGTTGTAAATCGAATCTTGAAATTGCTGAAAAAAACAGCCTTATTCCTATGGAACGAATGGGCGCCCGAGCTAAGAGTTCAACTCTTATAGCTTTAGAGCTTCTAATGGAGCAGATTCACATTACATAGTGCAAAGATTTTAAAAGTCGATATTTTTGGGGGACTTGACAAGGTGTCACACCAAAGACTTGTCCACAATCTGAGAGAAAAATGAATACCAAGCTGGATCAGAAATTTTATTAAGTCGGTTTTAAAAGAGAGACCTACTATAGTAGTTCAAGGCTCATTCAAAGGAGATTAAACACAGATAACCACTGGAACTCCATAAGGCTCTTCCTTCTCACCCATTCTTCTCCTCTTTTTTGCCAGCCCTCTACTCCCAATCTCCCTAGTTGTGGGATTTGTAGATGAAAGAAACATACTAACTAGGTCTGACACAACAGAAGAAAACTGTCAAAAACTGCAGCAGCTTCACGAGAAATATAAGTTATGGTCTAGAACCCATGGAGTCAAATACGAGTCTCAGTTGATGCGTTTTCTTGAGGCAAGGGAAAAAAAACTTGCAATCCCCCGTAATCATACAGTGCCATCCTACTTACCCCCCAGATTTCTCTCTTTATCTTTGGGGCTTTGAGCCAAAAGTACATTCCCTTTTCGAAACCTGTTGGATATTATAATATTAAGCCAAGGGACTTTCAGAACCGTCAAAAGGCTTCCCCCTTGTTTTTGGTAGGTGAGGTCATAAATGTTCAGCCTCGCGGGACTTGGGACTTTGATTATTCACTAAAAAATTCCCAAAAGTACTTACTCACCGCGCTTTTCGTTATCCCACTTTTTCACTAAAATCCAATAATCTTTCATAGGCTATGATCTAACTGTCAAAACTCAAACTTCAAATTTTTCCATTGGAATTTAATGTGAGCTCTAGATATTCATACAGCTTGTGTAGTAATTGTCGAGTTACTGAGACGCGGCACCGAGAGGAAATTCAGGTATAAAGAAGTTGAAAACATTAACATTCTAATCTACATTCCTTGTAAAATTTATATTTGTGGTTCTCATATGTCAGTAGAATTAATTGCATAGCCTGAGGCTGAAAAGATAATGACGTCATCTACCACAAATGATGGTTGACAGAGGGTCATTGATCATGTGTGCCTCCATTTTATACGGAACCTTATGAAACTATCTCAACATCATCTAATTGCCTATTAAGTGACTAGAAAAATAAAAAACTCGTCAATTTGGAGCCTTTGGCTTGCAGTATCGATTCGCGATACTCTGACATCAATATCAGGAAAGCGTAATTAATTACTGATGCTTTATCATCGGAAATTGATGTTTCCTCCAAAGATGCACTTGACGAATACTATTTGATCACATTGTCTATCTAAGTAGGTCTTAGATATTAAGTCGCTTGAACGGCTTGCAAAACTCTGAGCTGGATAATATTATTACCGCTCTAAAACAATATCTTTCAAGCCAGCTTGATGTATATTGCAATCACTTGATGTTGCGGTACCGATATCATTGACAGCAATTTGGATTGAGAAACTTATCTAATGATCAAGAGATACACTGGATAACTTCTGTGCCGCATCCAAGCTTCGTTTTTGGATCAAGACTTTGGTCGCTCGTCAGTGAAATCAAAAAAGCCACTCTTTATCTGGTGGTGATTCTCAGGTTCCAAAGCGGCCGATCACAGAGCATTTAGTCATATCTTTTATTACTTTTTGGTCAAACGTTGGTCCGTATATGGATTCAGGAGATCAAAATCCCTGTTTTGATCGTTTCTCTATAACTACATTCGTTCCTCATGGCCCGTAACAAATCTCTGTGTCACGGCATATGGCTCGTACAGACACATGGGCAGAGTTCAGTTGCGAACGACACGCTTTTCCATTTCTATCGCATACAATTACGGGATGATATCTTCCACAGAATAGACCTTTATTAGGGAGAACTTGGGTAAATCATTCAGAGGACCAGGTGATACAACAGTAGAAGTTGTAAAGACAGACAACGTTCATTACCATGCGAATTCTAAACGCTTATGACCCAACCGCACTTTTTATATTTCCAAGATTCAGCGGTCGGTTGTTCGCTCTCTCTCTTTGACTCCCTTCACCCGTCTGAATCGAACGCATGATAGGAGATTTTAGTAAGTAGGTAACCGATAGGAAAGAAAAAAATCAGTATAGTGTTCGCTTGACCTACACAAACGGTACGATCTGAGAGGGGAAAGGAAAATACAAAAAAGGAAGATAGTGACTGTTATGTCACGAAAAGCAGAATGTTGTGTACATACAGGTTCCACGAGTCCGATCAACCACATGCCGTCCGGTTTCGTGTAAATTCTGCACAATAACAAATATGTCTATGATCGTCCAACCAATAGAACACTACAGGAGTAATTTTTATAAATTTTGGGATGTGAGTTTATAAGTTTTGAAAGATTGAGTGCTCCAGGCATGCAGGTACGATACTACCACAACCGTTCCCAACTTGGAACCTAGATCATTTGGCTTAGTTGTTGGAACCCAAATTCAGAAGTGAGCGACGGACCCACCTACAACCTCACACCTAGCTCTAAACCTATCTGGGCCTATTTGATTACGAAATTCAGCAACACTCGATTTAAGCTCAACATCTATATATTAAGGTTTGCCACTTTGAATTAAGCACTTGCATAGAGTGTAAAAGTGTACTAGAACTTAGATGGCGTGAGTATTCAGCTGTTTAAGCTTTGGAATTAACGAGGTAAAACATTTCCTTCTGAGCGCAAGACATTAATACCTCGAGCCAGTAAACTGATAAATTCGTTAAAATATGATGCAAAAAAAATTTAAGCCAATCGTGCACTCAGGATTGCAATTTAGCGCGAAAACAGATTTACCCTGTTTGGTGCGACTTTAATCCTTGTCTTTGATCAGAATTGAGAATTGCAGGATAAAAATTAAACATTTTTACGGCTCGACGTAGTACATGGATTATAAGTTTGAACGGGTTTACATAAAAAATTCTTGCCAATTCTTTTTAAAATTGTTTTGATAAATTTAATTCAGCACATATTAATGTATCTTGTTTAAAACACTTAAACAATACTTTTCTTCGACTGTATCTATATACACAATGCTACTCCATTCATGAGATCTGCATAGCCAACATACAATCCATTGGCCGCCGAGACATTGTTCTAGATTCACACATAGGATACTTCCAGGCGTAGATTTGAGGCTAGGCTGTGAAGAAAGAGGATCGTTGAAACCTTGCAATAGCACACTTCTTATTCCATACGACATCGTTTGTTTACCATCAATTGATTTCTTACTGGATACGCAATATGAAAACTTCAGCAGGTCAGCAACTTAGCTAACGATCGTCGATTGAAGCCTGGCTGCTTATGGCCAATAGTTGAGTTTAAAGATCTATAGATATACCATTCTCTCTAGGTACAAATTTCATTGCAGCTTTTTCTGATAAAATAGGGTTTCCATCACTTTTCTTACATGTAGTATTCCCGTCTACTAGCATATCTATCTACCAGCGTTTTATTTCAATTCCCCTCTTTTCCTGAAATGAAATAGTAGGAGGAGGTATCTGTTGTCTTATTGCTGGATTATTAGATGGTCAGCATAGAAAGACATTGATGTAATATCCGGTCTGGTACATATTGCAGCATCGTTCGAAGAACTAACTATCTTTTGTTGATAAAGTTCAATGCTTCTTGAACTTCATGTTTTCCCTCCGTATTTGGACTTCTAGATGCTTGCTTCACTATAGATGAATGTACGTAATCCCATCACATTATTAGCTTTTCAAAAATGATATAGAGGTCGGAGCTGGAGTTTTTTGCAACTGATGTACTCCTACACGAGAAATCAACATCAGTTCCAAAGTGAAGGATAAGGGTCAAAAAAGGATTTTCAATTCAAGCCAGCGATATTTTTTTTATCGTTTTTTTCTAAGATCATTTACTGTGTATGCAGCAGCCTTGAGACTATTACATGTTAGATGATTCAACTTCTTCATTAGATACATTCATGCCTCATATTCCATTTCTTGACATCACTACAAAGTACCATCTCATTTCATGTCTCCCCTTCACATCTATCCAAGGGAACTACAAACCCTGGATTATCCAGCTATGACTTCACCATCATGTAAACACCCACCATGCAAAATGTGATTATGTCTATTGGATTTGAACCAACCATCTCCTGTCTCGAGTGGGGTAGGTACCCAGACTCTACTTGGGAGAAGGACCCCGACGGTATACCACTCTACTATTCGACCCTTGATGGAAACATGACGATGCGAGTCTGGGGAATTGGAATTGGAATTCTGATTCCTTTGCATAAGAAACTAATTAATTTTATTACAAACTAAACATAAATTTCATAAGTAGTAAAAGTGTGGTATACTGTATTCGGCTCAACTGACAAATGCCGGTCTCGCAACGAGCCCCCGACCGAGTTCGGGTGGACGAAAGGCAATCACCACCAAACGCCGTAAAATCAAGCGTAAACAACACAAGACATTTCCCAATCGAGTAAATAACGTTGGTAAAAGAACGTGAGAGAAGGATTGAGTATGTAATCACGTTGGCTCACCACCATTTTCCGTTGGTTATCCTCAGTTATTTATCCAACCATCAATCAGATAGATTCCCTCCCCCCCCTCTCCGGTATTATATGAATGGCCCATTCATTAATTAGCTAACAGAAGTCACCGAACGATACATTCCATTCCGGCATTGAACTCAGGGTCTTCCTCCTCCCGTCATTCATCCAAAGCTACCGATCTCTACTATCCCGGCATCCATCCATCGGGCTTATTCTCCGAAACTGCAAGGACCTACCTTCCTTCCCCTAATGTTCTCAAAAGATTAGATTTGAAAAAAGCATTTTTATACTCAATTCTCATTCTCATTCTCATTCTCTTCTTTTTATTTCGATTTCATATGTCGTGCGGTGAGAAAAACATCACTTTGATTGTGTTCCCAACAACAATGTTAAAATACCAGAAATAGCCAATTTCTTAAACATCGTTTTGCAGTTGCGTAGGAATTAATCATCAGACTTTCCTCCACGTGCTGATTAATAATGTTTCGAATGCACATGATTATCTCTCTCTACTTACTTCACCAATATATATATTTGGTCAATTAAAATCTTTCTGATACTAAGATAGTCCATGCGTATTCATTTTCTGTATCATGTAGTCAATTTTTTTTTTTTTTTCCAGCCGCTAGAAATGCTGGGGTACTGCATTTACTTCATCTTCTTTATCCCGTCGTAATTAATCAGATACTGTGAAAAAAAAAAAACTATCTATATTATTCAAAATTTAATTGTGAAATTTTGTAACGAATTTTGAAATGTAAATTTAATTAATTTAATTGATTCTGTCGTTTGTCTTCAAGAGATGATAAAAATGACTTTATGGGGAGGGGGGGGGTTGATTACTAATCGCCGCGGGAGCGGGGCGAGGTGAATGGAAGGTGGAAAAATTCCACTGCAACTTTTTTTCCATTCCATACGCCAGAGTTGTGCAGGAATAAAAAGTTTGAGGCTCGATACTTTCTGTGAATGAATATTGGAATGGATCTTTCGACGGGGGAAAAAAAAAGAACACGAATGTCTTGGCTATATATATACCCTTTTTAATCCAAATCGATCTTTTCAGATACATAACTTGTCATGCATGCTACAGTCAATAAGTCACTAATTAACATTGGAACTTCCAAAGACTGAGGATACGGAGTAAATCAGCGTCTCGTCACAAGTCACATTTATGATATTTCATTGATTTGGAACCCGTCCAAGATCACATCAACTTGATACTTCCTACGTGCCCCCCCCAGCGCGCATAGCTAAACTCAGACAGACAGACAGACGTGACGTCGCTTTGTGAGCCAAGTCAAGAGTGAGGGAACTTATCGCATGCGCCGAGGAGGGTATGACTTGTTCTAGACTCTTTCTTTTCCTCCTTCACTTTTCGTCACAAAGTAAGTCGATGGTGTAGGATAGGGATAGTCTGAATATCACTAGATATAGGTGTTGACTCATTTCTACGACTTTTAATTATTGGTTTGCTGCTGTCAAACTGCATGTGGTATTTTTTTTTTGCCTGTCACCAACCTTTGATGATACTTGGAGGAGTCAATATCAAAAAAAAAAAAAAAAATACTTATCATGATTTATGGGTTCATCGTAGATTCGCGCGTGAACAGCGAAAATGTATTACTTTTCATATTATATCGTGGACCTGGAGATCTGTTAAAACTTCAGTCAATAATTTGTCAATCAATATACATATTAATTCATGTTATCACATTTTTATATTTTATCACTTTCACCAATGTTTTTACAAATAGTTTTAATTGAATAAAGAAATTTCCATACGTGCTCATATTCTACTGATCTTCTCCAATACAAAGTTCTTGGACAGTTTTCCAAGGGTGGGTCGCGAGATTTACACGAATCTAGAGCGAAAATTACACGTTGCTGAGAAGAGTCTCAGCAAATTAAAGAGCCAGGAAATCTTGGTTAATGTGATTACATAATTGCAGGGGTCCTTGAAAAAAAAAAAAGCCTAGAATCCCGGATAAACCATTAATGCGTTGTTTCTTTTTCCAGCCCCCGGAGGGAAATTCTTTCTTTTCTCCACCTTTCCTCGATCGACCCTCATTTTTGAGTATCGCATCATCATTCTTCACATAACTTCATTAAGAGATTTGTAGCAGGGTTCTTTCACGATGGATGATCTCTATTCAGGCATTTCAGCTATCCAAAATCTGTCTTGGCTGGTGGACCAAGTGACAAGTCATAAATCTACCCGGGCCGAGCCCGCAAGTACAATACGTCATACTCAAGGTTAATTCCAGAGGATGACAATTTTTTTACCTGCCTATCGTGGCATTTTCCGGGCTTCTCAAATCTTCATTTGAGCAAGTGACTAATGTGTCGGAGAAGTTTTCGAAATAATTATGAGCCTTTTAAAGATGTTGGCAATTTTGAAAAGAAAGACATCTTATTTGTCACTATTATTCACTTCCATGGATCATAACCAGGCATTTCCACTGTCACTCGCAGCCGATTCTCTTTAGTTTCCCCTCAAGGTTTTATTTTCCACAGCTTTACACGCAGTGCGGGAAAGATTCAAACAAGGACATGCAGTTCGGCATTTTCCCGGGCTCCAAATTCTTACTGCTCCCACTTGTTCCCCCCACAGTCTTCCATATTTCTTTGCCGTTACTATCTACTTTCTTGTATTTGTTACCATGGATCGAATTCAGAGAAACAGCCGTCCATCTCATGTATGTGATTGCGGAAGTTCTACCTCGTTATCTTTAGCGTGCTGTGGCATCAAAGCAAGATATATAAGTGCGTGTAATCGATTTGATCTACCACTATCAATGAGGTTGGGAACTTGTGGAGTTCTTGACAAAATTCAATTGGAACAACAGCGTCGATCACCCTTTGACTTTTACGCGCTTCGCTATTTTTAGATCGCCACGGTAAATAGACCTTTCTCTTATTTTGGGTTCTGGAAAAATGCTGGGGCTTTTAACTCAATTTCTCAATGCATTTAATGCAACTTCAAAAGATAAGGTTGTCTATTAATCTTTTGCTATCACTGCAAATTTCTGCAAGAATAGAAGATGTGAATATAGCATGCAAGTATTTTAAGCCCCGGTATGCAACCACATCAGGGTGGTTTTCCCACAATCTGCTCGTGGCGGTGTGAATCCTAACGTTGTCTTAGCTTTTAAGACATTTCAAGTCAACAAAAAAACATTAAGAAAATGTTAAATTCACCCCATGTCTTACATTCTTTTTAACCCTTGTCGACATCTATTAATACGTATCACTAATTTTCTTTAGGTGTCGTAATTCTCAGCCTGGATTGGGTCTTTGATTAACATCTATAGGGTTGACTAAATCCTTTAGAGTTTTAGTTTTTGACTAAATCTTTACAAGCACGTGATATTAACAACAGCCTCTCAGCCTTGCGCGGTCATCAGATTTTAGCTGGTTGTGATAGGCTACGTCTTGTTTCCTTAGCAACGTAATCGTGATTATATGTACACATCGCAATGATAGCTCCATTATCGGAGTGCAGTACCCTTTTTTCAACTTTGTCTTTCAGGATAGAATTACAAATCTAAGTAGGGAATTATAGCTTCAGGACATAAATCGACTTTTCACTTTTATATTTTGTTATTTTTGAAATGAATTTTACTTTACATAATTAGAAATGATGGCAGACAATACACGGGAGGCATGGATTTCTGATGCACCCCTTAGAAATTTCACGATACTTTTTAAGATTTGCGATTCCTTATATAACGCAAAGTCTTAACCGCTCAAACACCTTCTTTCTGTCTATCGAAGCTATGTGTACGGTAAGGGCTCCCTCAATACCTCTATTGGCAAACGTAAACATATAGATTGACGCACTTTTATAGGAAAGACCGCTCAACGAAAGATAATACTGCGTGCGTCACTTGGTCAATATACAGCGTTTCCGGAAAAATTTTTTTTTTTTTTTCATTCGAATAAAAAATCTGGAACAGAAAGCAAAGCCCCTGAAAAAAAAACCCATAGATGGTGTGCCTTGCCATGGCAGAATTGACTAAAGTATGGGACTTCTGTGCTTTCATTTTGTAAATTCCTGATGACAAAAACGTTGTATAATCAAACTTACTGACACCAGCCCTCGTTGGTACAAATAGAGTAGAAAAGAGAGCAACTTCATCTTTCTAATCGTATTATTCTCAAGCCTACCACTTTAAAGGGGGGCGACCAAAGAATAGCATATTTAGTGTCCTACCAAAGGAAAAGGGTCATGGCAAATCTTCAGTTCGACGTGACCCTTCTTTACATCAATATGAAGCTTCAAAGCCTTTATCAAGTGCTGCAGCGCCTTTCATAGAAGAGGAAGGTAAAGGTCCCTCGTTTTGTCCACCTTGCTAATTTCCAACGATATCACTTGTAAGTAAGTCAGCCATTTAGAGTCTACTAAAGCATGCGTTGTGAGTTTCAAGAGATATCAGTAGCGTCAGGTACTTTTATGAGACAGGAATAGTTCATGAGAGAGCCTGTAAGAAGAGGATGAAATTCAATGAGTTAAGTAATAAATTAATGGACTGTAACCACTAGGTCCTAGAATTCGATTCTTAATAGCGATTATCCGGGCAAGTAAACCTACTGCTACTAGTACATTTATATCATTAAATGATATTAAATCAATAGCCTGTCGAATTAATGCTGGCAGCGGTATGATAGGATTAAAATTAGGTAGCATAGGATTTGGTCTTTGCATTAGTTGACATTGTTGACACTTAGCTAGTACTTGTTGTGCGATGAGTGTTGTCTACGGATGCCAATATTTATTCAGCGCATCCCTCAGAGTAACGATCCAGAAAATTTTTTACACCCTTTTCAAATGTGATTTCAGCATTTCGATATGCTGAGGTTTTATCTTCAGTTTCTACAAAAGACTATTTGGACTTATAATTTGTTGAAGAAATACTTTATTTTGTAGTCGAGTGACAGCTAGGTGCTCAATGACCCTCCTTATCACACTTAAAGTCAACGGTTACTAGGTTCCTTTGCAACATTAATGGTGCGTTCCTCAAAGACTGGATCCGAGATAATTGTTGAAGAGTGCTCCCTGTTCGATGCTTCCAAGTTTAAATTACGTCGGTTCATGATTTTAACAACTTTAATCAACTCTTCCACCGCTACAGCTACTGGAACTTTGTCAAATTCATCACTTAGATGGAGAAGAGACAAAGGAAGATGCTCTTTAAGAATATCAATAAATTTTTGTCTAACTGCTCAAGTATCATGAAGCTGCACTGGTAAGCGATAAAAAGGAGCTTTCATCTTTTTTGCGAAATTGATTTCAGTTTCTCCTAGCATTGGCTACAACTTTGCAAATAATTTCATTGGACTGTAAAGCTTTCGATTTACTTTAGTACTTGAATAACTGTTTTACGAGATCAAGCCAAGACACCGTACTTCTCCTGGCCCACGTTGTGACTTGTTGAAAGTCATCATTCATAATTGGTATGACCTTCATTGTCCACGAATTGTATGGGATTAGTGCTAAGTCAAGCTGTTCCTGGATACTTCATAGAATATTAACAGTAAATTCATCTGCAACGTGCAATTTAGTATCAGGTTTGAAGTTTATTTTATTTTTGCAGTTTGTTTCCTCATATAAATTAGACTGAGAAGGTAATACCACTTCAGGCTAGTCTTGCAGAATTGCATTTTCTTGATCTGAGAGGTCTTTTGTATGACGAAATGGAACTTAAAGATTTATGTACCTATTTGGTACGCGCTGTGGTGTCTATGTCAATGTCTGAGATTTCACTGAGGGTGAGATTAATCTCATTTTTTATTTATCCTTACTATGAGACGAAACATAACATTTCTGATAGTTCCCCTTAATCTTCAGCACTGTTGTGTCACTATGAACTTTCCTCGTCTTCAAGAGTTTTATTTTTTGTAGTTTTAGAATATTTTTCAAAGTAATTTTTCATCATTCCTTCGATACTAGATTACTTTAACATGAAAATTGGTTTTCATATTTACCATTTCAAGCCTAATTTTTTTCTCATCTTGTCGGAGGTATCTAGTATCTTTTTGAAGAGCACTGACGCTTTCATCCAGGTTTGTATCATTTTCTTCGAGATTCTGAATTCTATCATCAAATATCTCTTCTGCAAGTTGCGATATGCGTGAAATTCTTGACCGAGAACGAGTTTCAGGCGCCATTGTTTGGAAAGAAAATGTTTTTTTTTTAGTAGATGGAATTAATGGGGTCCTCCCAACAACAATTTATATGATTATGTATCTCCTACTGTTAACTCACACTACAAAGGATTATCACGTTATAGCAAAGTCAATGCAGTATTCAAGATCAATCTATTTTTTTCTCTAAATCTAATTACGAACATTTATATACCAAATTAAGCGAGTATCATGTCAGCCTATTAGATCCCCAAACATATCTATCTCAGTAACCTCCACTTGGTCTCCGGTTATGTGATACCTGAATACGCTCACAAGATTTGGCATCCCAAGTTTTGATCGTAAGCTCATAGCAAATCTAAATTGTTAAAGAAAAAACTACCAACTCCGAGTCTATTGTTTGTTGTCCTGGGTAACAAACAGTTCAGCAAATAAAAAAAGAGTATTTTGATAGGGGTAGTATCATTAGTGCAAGCCTCGATTAACAATTCTGCCCAAATTTTTGACTCCAATCTATAACAGCTTCTGAAATTTCAAGCGTGGCTCTCTATAAGCTGCATCTAAAAAACATCATAATACTCAAAGGAAACAGTGTTTTTTGAACTTATCAAATCCGAGTCCGCCTCAAGGATCGGACCAATTTAGTTAGCCGAGTAGATAAGTTGGATCTACTAATATTTCAAAAAAAAGAGCCTATTTTTGTTGGATACGTTCACACAATGTTTAACCTACGAATCTCTTGATATTTGGATTTCTAAAAGCTTCACTTTCTTATGATTAATGATTGAAAATGCTTCAAGCGTCTATTGAATATTTATCTGCTGGTGCGAATAGACATCCATCTACAGCCGACTGGGACTCATCTGGCCTGCTTGCCTATGGCGCCGATAGGAATATTGCATTGTGGGAGCCTGACGTAAGAAAAACGTTATTTCCTCACGGGGTTTATTTCTTTTTTTCTATTTCCCCGAAACTGAAAAATAGAACGAACCTTTTTTGTCGTTACTGACACAAATAGCAGGGTAAAGGATCACGTGGTACTATTGATCTGTTGACAGGACATACCGATATCGTGAATGCTGTGAAGTTTTTTACGGCAATTCCTGGTATTTTACTAAGTGGCTCGGTGGATACTACGTTAATTCTATGGAAGAGAGATGTTATTAGCAAGAAATTTGTTCATGCTCAGACCCTCGTACAACATACCAGTTCGATCAATTGTATAGCGGTCTCAAGCCGTATCTCAAATATCTTTACTTCGGGTTCTGCTGATGGAACTGTTAATATTTGGGCTTTTGACAATGATGGTTTAGCCTCTCTCAAACAAACTATTGAAATAACACCCAAGTTTTTTCCTTTAGCGTTGGCACTCACACCCCTACCAGAGGTAGTTGATTCATATGTTCTTGCAGTCGCAGGTACAAAAAATATTATTCAACTCTACGTACTTGATTTAAAACAGTCTTCTGATTTTAAGCTTCAAGTGACTCTCTCAAGTCACGAGGGGTGGATCCGGTCTCTTGATTTTACCAAGGAAAACCTAAACACCAAAGGTGACATCCTACTATCCTCTGCGAGTCAAGATAAGTATATTCGATTATGGCGATTTCATTTCGAAAAAGACTTATCACAAACTATAATTTCCGAAGCAGATCAATCTGATAAGGCCCATGTTACCCCAAGCAAGCTTCTCTCAAACAAAATACATCGATTCAAAGCTGAATCCCGAGAATTTTCTGTTACCTTTGAGGCGCTCTTATCAGGTCATGAAGATTGGATTTATTCTGCAAAATGGATTACTTCTGGAGAAAAATATCAGTTGTTATCTGCATCTGCAGACAATTCCCTAGCAATTTGGGAGCCTGACTCATCGACAGGCGTATATACTATTACAACACGCATGGGAGAGATAAGCTCTGAGAAAGGTTCAACTACAGCAACTGGAAGTACTGGTGGTTTTTGGACGGGACTCTGGTCTCCCTCTGCCAAATCTGTTGCATGTCTGGGACGCACTGGTAGTTGGAGATTATGGAGATGGGATGCTGAAAAGAGCAGATGGCAGCAAACGATTGGAGTCAGTGGACACACACGCTCTGTTAATGGTATTTCATGGGCGAAGAACGGTGGATATCTTCTTTCAACAAGTTCCGATCAAACAACAAGACTTCACGCGAAGTGGTACCGTAAAAATCGTGAATCATGGCATGAAATGGCAAGGCCACAAATCCATGGATATGACTTGTTCTGTATAGATTGCTTAGGCAAATCTCAGTTCGTATCTGGTGCTGAAGAAAAATTACTGCGAGTCTTCAAACAGCCCAAGGCTAGCAGAAATCTCCTAAGCAGATTAAGTGGACTAAATATCGTAGACGATGATGAAGATGAGGCACCTGATGCGGCAAATATGCCGCTTTTAGGACTCTCAAATAAAAAAATAGAAGTTATTAGAGACATTGGTAATGAGACAGATGTAGAAGATAACCAAGAGGCACTTGATTTGAAGCCTGATTACGTTAAAAATAAACTAAACTTAGATCATCCACCTCTCGAAGACCAGCTTTCCAAATTCACTCTCTGGCCAGAGATGGAGAAACTTTATGGGCATGGATATGAAATATCAGCGTTGGCGGTTAGTCATGATAGTTCGATTGTAGCCACTGCTTGCAAGGCTACTACAATTGAACATGCAGTCATCCGATTATATGAAACAAAGCAATGGCTTGAGATAAAGCCAGCTCTTATGGCACATTCTCTAACTGTAGCAAAACTTGCGTTCTCCGATGATGACACTTTCTTACTGAGTGTTGGCCGGGATCGTAAATGGACTATCTTTCGAAGAGATGAAAATAATAAGCACCTATTTTCCCTTGATGAATCGAACGAACCGGCACATCTTCGAATGATTCTTGATGCTTCATGGGCTCCTACCTATCAATTTTTAGGGGAAGAACTTCGAGTCTTTGCTACTTCAGGTAGAGATAAAAAAACTAAGTTATGGGCAAAGAATTGGAAAAAGGACGATTCATTTCTTTGCAGGACTACAATCCTGGATGAATATCCAGTTACTGCTGTTCACTTCCTAGACAGCCCTCGGAATGATAAGTCACAATTATATCTGGCAATTGGAAACGATATTGGTGATGTTAAGATATACTCCATAACTGCTAATGATGAATTACTGGCTAATAGACTTATGGTACAATATACATGGTAAGTCCTACTTTTTTGCTTTTCTTCAAAATAGTATTCGTATCACAGCTGTCTATTTGTAGCTAAATATTTTTATCAGTTCAAACCTATATCCGTCGAGAAAAATCACACAAGTGGCGTGGAGACCTATAGCAGCGGTAAATCAAGAGGAAAATAAGGATGAACTCAAGACAGAATTAGAACTTGCAGTTGCAAGTGAAGATTGTTCTGTGAGAATCTATTCCGTGGTTCATCAAGATCAGTAGACCAGCTAGAATTCTACCCCATAACCCGCTTCATATATACCATCTCCAAATATTGTCTATTTTTTAAGATATACTTATGACATATTGTTAAAAAAATCATATAAATGTTGAATTTTACTTGTTCTCGATATACTTTTCGGCGCCGTAACCACCTACTCCAGGGTTTTGATAGGCAGTTGCCTCGCTACCATGTCCATGGTTTCTAGGTCCTCGTTCTTCCAAGTCAAATCTTAGCCACTTGAGAACTAGTTCGCCAAGTTCACTATTTCCTGTCTCATTGATACCTTTGATATCAAATGAAGACATTTCTCCCCATTCCTTCACTTTACCCATGCTCATGTGAACCAAATGAGTTGGCCAATTGGCTAGATTGTCGAGAATATGTGTTGCATAAACTATAGTACAATCTCGCAATTCAGTTTCCCTTTTTAAAAAGGCAAGGAAATTACTTCGACTTAGTAAATCCAAGTCAACAGTGATTTCATCAAGAAGTAAAAATTTCCAGGGCCGAATTAATCCCATAGCTAATTGAACTCTTCTTCGTTCACCATCTGATACAGCATGCATTCGCCAATCTAGATCAATATCTAGCACATGTACTAACTCATTTTTTCTCTCCACATAAACATCCCCACCTACCGATTGTAGGAGTTCACGAACTCCAATATCCGTTCGAACAATGGGATTCAATACCCATTCCAGGCCAAGGTATGTCACTCCCTCTAATCCATCTTTGAATGGATCGAGTCCCCCAACTGATATCGTACCTAATGGTGCCATACGCTTTCCTGATAATAATCGTAACACCGTTGTCTTCCCTGCTCCATTCGCTCCGATCAAAAGGGTGCGTGATCGAGGTGGAAGGGAAAGGGATACATTGTGAATCCCAGCCGTCGTGGTGGCCGACGGTTTTCTAGTAGTAAATGTATATGAAAGGTCATTTATTTCTATGGAAGGCGCAATAGCAATATTTTGATCTTGTATGGTAGTCATTATTTCTTGGTATATGTGTATATGCACCCTTTTCCTATTCTGTGCCTGACAAAAAAAAAAATAGAGTTTATGAATTTATCTTTTTTTTAAAAAAAAAGTAAAAATAAATCATGAATTTTGTTTATTTTTCAAAAAAATGAAAAATTT
>PEDP01000069.1:0-46572 GCA_002918395.1 Erysiphe pulchra
TTTCTGTGAGATATATCAGCTGCTGTACGGATTCATACCAATGATTCCAATTTGATGATGTAAGTTTTGGCAGAGGAACCATTTTCTCAATATTATTTAGTCTTTCTGATAGAGTCCACACCTCAGTTTTCCGGTTTGCTACAGCCAGAGACGTTTTGACATCATCTTCAGAAGCAAACGTAATTTTACTGATTTCAACGTGATTACACGACGTGTGAGAAGAGTTTTCATCTGCCTCTTTAGAGGGCTTTTGAGTATAATTTGACATATTTTAGTGCGTGAGTAGCTGCTTGTATTTATCTGAAGAAAAGTGAAGACAGGAGCACGTGAAAAAAAGGTGTCAAAAAATAAAAAAAGAATTTTAATGATGCATTATGGACAGCGGAAGTTATAGGGCCATAACCTGTAGAGCTAGAAGCATGAAGTTTATATTGAATATTCTAGACTATTTATATTTACAATAGAATTACATAATAGGTATTCACGTGCTCACGTGATATAGCAATCTTTACCTATCACAGACAGTCCCTCTAATTGATAGCGTGGCCTCACAGGAGCCTGGGCTACTCGTGATGCAGGACAACACTCAACCCCCATAAAGCAGGACTGACGATGCGTGAGTTCGAGAGAAGAAACATCTCTCCGATCGAAAGGCCACCGTACTTTCCGGACCTTAACCCACTTGAAAGTGTGTGGGGCTACATGAAAGACTATGTAGATAGTCATCATCCACAGGTAGTTTTAGGGAGGCGGCAGTCTTTACAGGAGTTTCGGGCCATCGTGAGCGAGGCATGGGAATTGGGGTTCAATGGGGGTGATTTGGAGCATCTGATAGAATCAATGTCCCGAAGAGACAGAGCTGTATATGAAGTCGAAGGAGATTATGTATAAATTACTAATTAAATTTGGTCGCAGCTTACGAAATGCATAAATTTATTTCATAAGTGAATAATATATTTTATTCGAGAATAACTCCACATCACGAGAATTTCGTCCAAAAAATTCCCTCATTCAAATTTAAGGTTTTCTAGGAATTTCCATGATCCATGCGGGTTCAAGTTAGTAAAACTCGATATACCCTGTAAATATCATGTTTTAGCGCCGATTCCAAGATTTATCCTGTAGGTATAGTATAAAAACTTCAAGGGTAGGTAGGTGCCCGACGGCAGAACCTAATATAATATCATGAAAAAGATCCCAGTCTTTTTGTTACAGGGCTGAGGCCTGGTATAGCAAGGATAGGGTCCTTGGAGGAAGTGGTGCTGTAATACGAAATTATGCACAGGCATCACAGGGGTATGATCTCAGGATATTCAACACCATAATTATACGAATGTAGATCTTCGTGATGGAAGGAGACAACAGATGAGTAAGAGGGATACAGGACAGGAGAATAGTATGTATTTAGGTAGTGAATCCGTCTCTATTAGATCCTTAGTTTGAATATATTATCGATTTGCAAGATATACACTTTTAAAAAAAGACATTTCACCTTAATCCGTCACATTTTATTCAAACTCATTTGCTTTACAGGAATCTTTCTGTACAAGCAACTTAAGAAGAATCAGAGTTCGCAAGGAGTTTTAGATCAGAACAGTAGGACTTTGAGAAGAAACTCGGAAGGAGTAGAGTCGGGACTCGAAAGGAGCCCGGTAAAGTCAGTCAAGATTTTTTCATTCAGTTTAAATACATTTCGTGAGCCATCAGAGTCCGAGAGTGACTTTGAACTTTCTGAAGGATCTCTTGACAAAAACTTTCAAGTCACCGAAGAAACATCCAGGATGTAATCGTTGGACACTTCAGTGGCGAGCAAGCTGGAGCAGTTATTGGGCATGATGACTGAAATGAAAATAAAGATAGGGGCTCAAGAAGAGGAGCTGCGAGCCCAAAATAGAAAAATAGAAACATTAATAGAAGTTAAAAAGGAGAGTGATAGCTCAATACTAAACGAGGATCATATGCATTTGGATCGAGAACCATTGCAAGAAATATCTACTCGATACGAAGAGACACCACGACACAAGACCGGTGATCTAAAATATTTTAGTGGAGATCGCTCAGAATGGATCGCATGGCGAACAGAAGCTCAAACGAAATTGAACACAGACGGTCGAGCAATTGGAAATGATCTGGAACAGTTTGGGTACTTGTATATGCATCTTCAGACAGGAGCACAAAAGAGGATCCAGCAATGGTACAACATGTGCTTAAAACTTGGGACTAATTGCAATCCTTTAGCATTTCTAGAGAGAGCAGAGGGTACTTTTGGCGACCCGAATGAAAAGAAAAACGCAAGAACTCTGCTCAGTGCAACTAAGCAGGGCAGTGATGAATCCTTCTTGGATTTCATCACCAAATTTGAGGAGCTTCTGGCACAAGCAGGTGGTGAAGAGTGGCCGCAGGATGTACAAGTAGATACTCTGGAGTATTCGCTCAACAAAGAAATGCAGTTACGACTGGTGTCATACCAGCTAGTCGACCCATCGTATAATACATTTCGATCGGCATGCCTATCGATTGACGCAAAATTGCAAGCCATGAGAATGCGATCAAGAAATAGTGGCCAGGCAGCATTACCAGGGAGCATAGGTAGAAGTAGTCAGGGAAAGCATCAAGAGCAGACGAGTAGCAGAGAGAAAGAAAGGGCACCTTGGGCGTTACCTGAAGAGAGAGAAAGAAGACGTCAAGAAGGACTTTGTTTACATTGTGGAGGAGCAAACCATGCGCAAAAAAGCAGCCGATTCCGAAGTGCAGTAGATCGTCGAGGTAAAGATGCTCGCGTGAATGAAGCACAAATTCAAACAGCAATAGAGGGATTTCAACAAAAAATGATCGAAGCCGCAACTAATATTTCGGAAAATGCCTAGCTCCTGGTCAAAGTCGCCCCCGGGAGCCTAGTGTCAGTGTAGATAGAGAAATAAATTCTTCAGCTCATACATTGTGCGCATTCAAGAACATATGTGATAGTAATCCGTTCTCTAAAAAACAGAAAAATGGTCAATATAGTAAGCAAGGTTTGACAATGTATTATTGTAGAAGAAGTGAAGATAAATTGAAGAGCGTTTCAGAGTCAAACGTAAATAATACAGAAGTAAATAGCAAAAACAAGAGAGTAGAGCAGGGTTTTAAAGAAGGAAGTGCGAATAGAAAAGAGTCACAGCTAGTGTCCAAAATGGAGACAGATCCAATGACAGTGGACGCACAAATAAATGATACAGTTTTTGAGGAAGCTCTAGTAGACACAGGGAATACTTGCTTTATCACCATCAGCGAAGAAACTGTACAGAAACTTCAACTACCCACAAAGAAGCTTGCTAGGCCGCGTTGTGTCCAAGGAGTCAGTGAAAATATGAGCGAAATAATCACCCACATGTCCTGGGCCAAAATTGATGTAGGTGGCTATCAAGTCCCAAAGGCATATATGTACGTGATACCAAAACAGCGACAACCGATTATCCTTGGACTACGATGGATGGAGGAGCATATGGTTTCGATAGACTGTGATAAAAAAATACTCAAATTTTGTGGACAAGGAATGGAAGTGAAGGCCAAAAATTATAACGCATTAACAATGGACTGTGTGCCCTCAAATTTTCTCTCATTCACAAAAGATATAGCAAATTCAGCAGTAGTATTTGCAGCTTCAATGTACGATATTGAGAAAGCTTTAAGTGCTAAAGCACCAATTGACCCTCGAGAGATGCTTCCAAAGTATCTTCTTCCGTTGATAGAGGCATTTGAGCCGAAGAACGCAGCTACTTTACCGCCTCATCGACCGGGTATTGATCATCAAATGCCACTAGAGAAAGATGAGAATGGTCGTGAGAAGCAGGTTCCATGAGGTCCTCTGTACAGCATGTCCCGTGAAGAGTTGCTGGTATTACGCAAGACATTAACAGAACTTTTGGATAAGCGTTGGATTAGGCAGAGTAAAAGTCCGTGTGGATCTCCAGTCTTATTTACAAAAAAACCTGGAGGTTTGCGATTTTGCGTAGACTATCGGGACCTTAATGCTGTGACAAGAAAAGATAGATATCCTATTCCCTTGATAAAAGAGACATTGGAAGCAGTAGGCAGATCGAAGTGGTTAACAAAACTAGATGTCAGTTCTGCGTTTCATCGTATCAGAATTGCTGGAGGAGAGGAATGGAAGACAGCTATGAGGACTCGATACGGTAGTTATGAGTGGTTAGTTACTCCATTTGGTTTAAGTGGTGGCCCAGCTACTTTCCAACGGTACATCAACTCAGTTTTGCAGCAATACTTGGACGAATTCTGTACCGCATATATAGATGATGTACTAATATTTTCCAATGAATCAATAAACGATCATCGAGAAAAGGTTAAGTTGGTAGTAAAGAACCTGATGGACGCCGGGTTAACTATTGACGTTAAAAAATGTGCATTTGAAGCATCAAGTGTTACCTATCTAGGATATATTGTAGACGCAGGAAAGGGGCTTCGAATGGACCCTGGAAAAAAAAAAAATTCTAGAGTGGAAAGCTCCGACGACACTGAAGGGGGTGAGAGGATTCCTAGGATTCGCTAACTATTATAGAATATTCATTCCGAATTATTCTAAAATAGTACACCCTCTAACTGCACTTACACGGAAAGGAACTAAGTTCGAATGGACAAAAACGTGTGATGAGGCATTTGAAGAATTGAAAGAGCATTTTGTCAAAGATCCAATTCTGGCTCCTTTTAATCCCGAGGCTCCAACGAGAATTGAGCCAGATTCGAGTAAATGGGCTGTTGGAGGTGTACTGATGCAATGCCAGAATCGGACCTATGAAGAACAGAATGATGTCACTGCTATATGGAGACCAGTGGCTTATTTCTCAAAGAAAAATGCTCCAGCAAAATGCAATTACGACACTCATGATAGGGAGCTGTTGGCAGTTATTCGTTGCTTAGAAGCCTGGGACTCAGAGCTTAGAAGTTTAGCACATCCATTCCGAATTTTATCAGATCACAAAAATCTGGAGGCATTTACAAAAGTTAGAAGTAAACCTCTCAACGAAAGACAAGTTAGATGGCAGGAGAGATTATCACGATATCGATTCCGATTACAGTTTCGACCAGGCTTAGAGCAAGTGCTGGCAGATGCATTCTCTCGACGCGACCAAGACATGCCGAAAAGCAAAAATGATGAAAGATGTAACTTACAAAAGCAAGCATTTATTTCTCCAGGCTTATAGTGGCGCCAGCCCAACTTTCAACTAACACACCCTTTGAAGACGAAGAACTGCAGGATCTCTGGCAGCAAGCAATTGAAGGAGATGATTTATACCATGAACTGTTTGATGCAGTACAGAGAGGTGATCGTAGACTACCTCGAGCTATCACACGAGTACAAATCTCGGAGTGTTCGATCGGTAACAGTGATAATTTAGTGAGATTTCGAGATCGAATCTGGGTCCCACAATTAGAGCCGTTAAGGACAAGATTGTTACAAAGGGCTCATGATTCTGTATTGACAGGATATCCAGGTAGAGACGAGACGTATCGAGTTATTTCTCGTCGTTGGTTTTGGCCAGATATGTTTAACGATGTCAGAAGATTTGTGCGTAATTGCGACGTATGTGGTGACGCCACAGTTTGGCGTCATAAAAAGCAAGGTTTATTAAAGCCTCTTCCAGTGCCCGATAGAATCTGGAGTGAAATAACTGTAGATTCTATCAGTGGACTGCCATTATCAAATGGATGTAATACAATTCAAGTTATCACAGACCGGCTGGGAAAAGGGAAATCATATGAGGCTGTAAAAGAGGGCCAGCTCTCAGCAGAGGCGACAGCAATGAGGTTTGTAGATAGGCACGTTAGATACCATGGCTTTCCACGAGGAATTGTAAGTGACCGAGGGATTCAATGGGTCAACGCTTTCTGGAAAAAGGTTTGTGAGCTCGTAGGAATACAGCGACGACTCTCAACAGCGTACCATCCAGAAACCGATGGTGCTACAGAAAGAGAAAACCAAGAACTCGAAAAATATATCAGATGTTTTGTGTCTTATAGTCAGAAAGATTGGGCAAATTTACTACCGATAGCTGAGTTAGCAGCAAACAATAGAAATAGCTCTACTACAGGTTTTAGTCCGTTTTTTCTTACCCACGGTTATGAAATTGACCCTATTGAAATTAATGAAGATACGAACGACTTGACCAGCGAAGCAGCTCCAGCTCAGAAAGCAATAAAATTGGTTACAAAATTAAGACAAGCACAACAAATGGCAGAAGCAGCGGTGGCCACAGCGCAGCAAGCTCAGGAAATTGCAGCCAACAGATCAAGAGCACCATCTTCAGAATATAAAGTAGGAGACAAAGTAAGGCTGAACTTACGGCATGTTCAAACAGATAGACCATGCAAAAAGTTCGACTGGATACACGGAAAGTATACAGTCACAGAGGTGGTTGGTAGTCACGCATATCGACTGGATGTCCCTAGAGCAATTCATGATGTGTTCCACACAAGTCTATTAAAACCAGTACCAAACGACCCGCTGTCCTCGCAAATTCAAACAGATCATCAACCACCAGCAATTATAACTGATGAGTTTGGAGAAAAAGAACTTGTGGTAGAATCTATTTTAGATATTCGAGAACGTAGGCGCGGACGCGGATCGCGAACAGAAGCTTTGGTTAAATGGTTAGGGTACCAGTCGCCAACTTGGGAACCTATTGAAAATGTTAAAGAGACGTTGGCCATGGAAAGATTTGAGGCGCAAAGAAATGAATTGGTTTCAGAAGAAACCTAAGGGAGGGGAGAGGTAATGTTACAGGGCTGAGGCCTGATATAGCAAGGATAGGGTCCTTGGAGGAAATGGGGCTATAATACGAAATTATGCACAGGCATCACAGGGGTATGATCTCAGGATATTCAACACCATAATTATACGAATGTAGATCTTCGTGATGGAAGGAGACAACAGATGAGTAAGAGGGATACAGGACAGGAGAATAGTATGTATTTAGGTAGTGAATCCGTCTCTATTAGATCCTTAGTTTGAATATATTATCGATTTGCAAGATATACACTTTTAAAAAAAAGACATTTCACCTTAACCCGTCACACTTTTACACCTATATCTTCAAGAAAAATAGGTTTGAAGGTTATGATAAAATATAGAAAGCCTGGAAATACCGATGGTGCAGTGACTAATATGTAGTATGGATATCCAAACCACTCATCGAACTGCCATCTAATGAAGATATCCTATTTAATTGATTTGCCTGCGCAATCTCAAACGAAGAGGGTTTATGGCGAGTATTATTTTCAGACAATAACTTCCTCTTTTTACTAAGTGATCCTTTGGCCTTTGGATCGACCGCTCGTAAGGGTCGTCAGTAGTGTTTTATACCTAAATCTAGATACAACAAGAAGATATTGAAGTGAAGAACTAAAAAATGCGCGAAGAAATTTCTCAATTTATCCACAACAATGACTTGGAGTAATCAAAAAGACCACTTACCCTTACGCCTATCATGTTCTCAACAAGTTAGCAGCTATGATTTGATGCCACTTGAAAAAATATTATATTAATCGTGAGTTTTCCTTAGTGCGCCGTCGATATCTCGAGAATCTGTACACACTAACATAATCTTCAAATATCCGTGAGCCTGATCTTTCTTAAAAATATAGGTGTAAAAGACTGAGATCTTTTATACGATATAAAATTAAACATGGGTTCCGCTGCCGGCGCCCTGCCCTTAAAAGTTTATAAAGTTCGTAATATTAATTTCGAAATCCCTGAGCCTGCATATTTGATGCCTAGGCTATTTATTGACTAGGATTGCAAGGCTCTAGCCAGTAATATTCTATTTTCTTCGTAATCATCATCTGCACCACAAACATAAGGGTTTTCTTTAACTTGGTTTGCTTTTCATAGACGTTCTAATATAGTTCAGATCATGAAATGGTTTCATCTGAAATCCACCAAGCCATGAAACGTCCTCGAAGCGGCCCCCCTACGAACGTGAAATTTTTCTCCATTGTAATAGCTTGATCAAAAACTAATCATGATGATGTCTGTTAAGAGTGAGCTCTGAGATTAGGGATCTAGAACTATTGGAAAGTACGCACGTCACTAGGGTGTCTCAAATACTCGAGAACGGTGGTTTCTAGCATAACCCTATTAAAAAAGATATAAATAGGTTCATTACTTTGTTTTTTTTGGATGGTCATCTAAATTAGCACGAGCTTTTAGAAGAATTCTATCATCGGTGCATCAACTCAAAAAGTGAGATAGAGTTTAAAGTTCCAATATGTGGTTTTTTTGATCACTATAGTTGTATGATAACTGAGATGAAATCTTGAATTGTAGTAGAGAAATGAATGGTAATTTATTTTCCGGCTTGTCAATCCCGCCCGTAGTTTTTGACGCCTTTTGTCAAACGCTCTCCTCCGCTTACCGTTTTTAGAGTTCTTGACTAGCAAAATATGCTGTGAAAGGAAAGGCTTCGTTCTAGGCAATCCCATATTTTCATTCTGGTGAATAGAACACCACTCGAGAAGAATATTCAAGATTTGGGAACATACTGGCTTCTCAGCATGGAGCTTATGTGCTTTCGTAAGTTAGATGCAACGACCAATCGAAAAATCATTATAGTGGTGTTCTCCAAACCATGTTGTCATGATATTTCTGCGATTAAACTGTCATGGGCATTCCATGCTATACCAATAAACCATGCTCAGTCGCGCCTTTTTTTTATTTAGTCGTTACTTACGCCTTAGTCGCGACGCAACGCGAAAATTAAAACCCAGGGTTTTTTTTGTCATTGCCTCTACATATCAACTTTTTAGCATCATCTTTCCAATCATCGTCATATCTTTACCTTCGTAGGATAATCTACCAAAATGCAGTCAAACACTGTTAGAAACATCTATCTTGCATATAATACAGCAAAGTTGAGGCTTTTCTTACCGCAGAACACGGTGATACCTTTAAAACTTGTATGACATGTTCTAAGAAGTAGGCATAACTATTATGAAGTAGATCAATGAAAAGAGTTCAATTATGAAACTAAGTCTTAGATCAGCTCTGTATTACTTAATTCACATTGATGATGATGATGATGAGATCGGAGTGCTGATGACTTATATTCTAACGGTAGCAAAGCAATGATCTTAACATAAAATATCCCTCTGATCTTGATCAAATGTCGCTCGCTTTTATTCCTCAGGGAGAAGCAAACTGGTAATTGGTAATTCTGTAAAGCTTTATTAGCACAAGGCTCCAGTAAAATATGCGCGAAGCTAACGCGAAGCTCATTTATCTACGCAAATCAGAAAAGACTCGGTTAAATTTGGTACAGGGATAGTCAGCAAAACCAGGAATACCCATTACTACAATTAAGGGTGATTTAGCGTGAGATATCCCTGCTTAATCCACTAGGGTATGCTGGAAGCGAATCCTAATCAGGCTTAGATATATCTAGATCTAGTCTAGGTTACCCTAGCGGTACAATATATATAATTTTCCAATATTAGATTTGAGACTACAGGGATGAGAAGCAAAAGCAGGGGTTGCACTCCACGATTCAATCCATTCATCGAAAATAGTTCGTTCATGTTCTGCCTTTGATGGCATGGAATCGAGAATTCTTTGAATGTCTTAAAGAAGAGCGTTTCCTCATCTTAAACTTGTAGTTTACCATGTACTATCTCCACAGCTTTCTTCTAGCCAGCTAAATCGATCAAATCTTATACTTTTGAATCGAAAACACTATGTCGCTCTACCTTAGACTGACCAGCTTGGCGCTGTTGTTCTCTTTTGCGATTGCTGTAAGCGCTTCAGGCTCTTTCTACAAGTGCGGCGATAATATCATAAGACTTGGCTCATTTAACGCCGCAGTGAAGGAAGGGTGTAAAAATTATCGGGGTGATGGCGTATGCATTGGTGTAAGCTGCTTCAAGACACATAAACTCCCAGGTTTTTATCGGGGAAATCATTTTCCAACAAGCTTCGAGACCAAAATTATGTGGCCTCTCAAAAAGAAAACCTACCTCAAAGAATGTGAGTTGCATATCACTTTTATCCTTTATCAATCACCCCTTCCTCATTCTTCAGTGAACTAGTTTTGAAAAGTTGTTGACAAGATTTCAAATTATAGATAAAATCGGCTATGTTGTGATGGAAATCAAAAATGATAAATGTGTTCCAGTAGGCGCTATTTTCAGATTGAAGAACAAGACTTACGCTACCTGCGAAGGCCCACATTCTAGCAATTCACTGAGCAAAGAAGCTGGGCTTGACAGATTTAGTTCTGGTTCCCGGAGTCGTGGTTCTTCGGGGACCGAAACTCCTGGAGGAAACATCATTTTCAGGGCTTAATACAGCGGAATCCGTGTATTGATCTGCAAAAGCAAATGGGGCTAGTCGGGGCATAAAGACCCTTCCCTATTAAGAGGAATGTGTGGATGGATGGAAACTCGATGGGGAGAATTGCAGACAAGTTGGACTACGTGATTTTTTGTTTTAATGGTCCGTGCATCTGCACGTGCATTTGTTATTTAAAACAAGGGCAGATCCTAATGCGAACCTAGAGAGCAGGAATTGAGAGACGAAGGAGCTTCCAAAGGTCAAACAATCTATTCCAGGAGGACTTTCAGAAAGGATAAAATATTCGTTATAGATTCCTCTTGAAGAAAGGATGATCAATAAAGTAGAGGCGGCGTAGTTCAAAAAAAGCACTGAGGTGGGATTACCATTTTATAACTTATAGACTGGAAGATGAAAGCCCAGAGTTTCCAGAATTTGCAGGATCAGATAATTTTGACATTCAGCTATTAGCATATAAACAAAAATTAAAGGAGTAGTCATCCGTAGATTTTGATGTGCTTGCCCGCTGAGACGTGATCTTGCTCAGAGAGAAACATCAGCGAAAGTACTTGTGGCATCCACAATTACACAGCTTAAGTAATTAGTGAAGTTGTCATGTAATAACTCCTGACATCCCTCTTGCTGAGATCGCACCCCTACTTGGAGTTATACGCAAACTTCTAGATGAGAAGTCTGATGAGAATAAATTTAGGATGACAATTCGTTGGGATATTGAACTATGGAAAATGCCTCATTAATCATGAGTATTGCTATCACCAGGGACAAGGAGAAAAGGAGAATCACCCTCGATCCAGAAAATTAAATTAGGAGCCTAATGAAGAAATACGGCTAAAAATGTTTTAGTATAAAACAGAATTTATTAACGATTTACGACGCAAAAACAGGGACTTCGCGAACGGTTAGATAATCTTCCTGAAATTCCAAAACAAGTCGTATTTCTAGGTGTTGTCATCCAGAGAGACCCTCATTAAACTGGCTCTCGAATCAAATTCCCTTATACAATGGAGATAAGTTAATGTATCCAGCATGGAAGAGAGCAGTCTTGTCTATCCTGAAAATAGACTCTTATACATTCGGGTATACGGACTCAAGGGTATTTTTGATGATCTACACAACATTTGAAGGGAAGGCACAAAGGTAAGTAAGTGCCTGCTTCAGCTCGGGGGTCAAAAAGGATATAAAAAGGTCCGAAGACTTAGTCACGTTCTTGGATTGAAGCACCAAACCAGTATGGCGAGAGCAAAATTCGAGTTTTACGACATGAAGACGGGTTACAAGTAATGCTGATAGCATAAGCAAACCTAAGACTCGACGAGGAACAAATTCGGCTAGGTTGTTGGCATAGATAGAGAAAGAGATACTTTTATGGGTGGGATCAACTCTGTAAATGTTGTATGAGGGCATAATAGAAATCCAATGCGAGCGAAATGGAATGGTTCGGGAAAAACTGAGAGCTTAAAAGCAGAGGGTTGACGTTATTGTTGCGAAAATAAGGAGCGATCTACAAAAATATGGAGACTTCTTTTTACTTAGAATCAAATAAGAAAGCTGTGAGTTTTTCTAACCAGAGGCCTATATAGCTCGGATTTTGTGGGAATGACTTAGTGAACAACTATGTGTCTGAAAACTACTAACTACCGGGCATAATCGCCTTCGGAAACTTAAAGCAGTTGTAAATAATGAAACAAAGTGTAAACACAAGCCCATTCCTAGTAAACGCATAAATAAATGGTCACTTTTGCCCCAAGCCTTAGTTGACAGTAGATGTTTGTCTTCAGGCATTACTGTTTTACCAGGTATATGATATGGGATACATATTCTTGCGTTTGAACTGCTATGATAGTGGATTAAATAGTCTATAATATAACTTGAAGTGATGGTTATGTAATATAATAGTGTTGATAAAAAATGATAATGACAACTATTCTGGATGGCAATGCGCTCACTATTTATATTTGCATAGAGACTCACACACTGATATACAAACATGTCAAACATACCAAATCACCTGATGCACTATCTAACAATGCCCAGCACAGCAATTACCAGTAATGATACAATACACCTACCACGTCATTGAATTGTCTCAATGCCACTTCAGATAGAAGAGAAATCAAAATAAAGATATCACTTCCATTGCTCTTGATTTACCCACTCATTTGCGGATGATGCTGATGCCCAAGACTTACCTCCTCAATGAAGAGATCTAAATCATGCAATTCATCTTAAGCACTAAAGTGGAAAAGAGATGATACCACTATGGGGGCCATCATATAGCATGTCCCGCAAAGAACTCCACTTCATGAAGTAGTTATAAAGATACTTCAAATCCAAGGAGACATTAAGCTATTCAATACTCAGTGAACCAGGACTGTTTCTGCATCATAATCCAACAACAATGGATTCAACATTCCTTGCTTCAGTTATCAGGCGTACGAAAAAGTACCGTTAAAACGTGAATAGATATCTGCTATTGAAGCCCCCTCTCGTCTCACAGAAACTCAGATTTGAGCTGGATGGAAAGCAGCAAGTCTTGAGCTATGCATTCCTCAAATAGGACTTGGAAGTAAGTAAATTCACTCCAAAAGTCATACCCTCCACTAAACACTCCTAAATGTCGCCGAAAAATCCTTTTAATTCAGAAAGAACAGTATCTAAAAAGCCCGATTGCCAAAAAAATAATAGGAATTTCGAACCCAGAAAAGTTTGTAACTTAAAATAGGGAGTTGTTATTTAGCACCCCAATAAAATCATCTCTCCCATCCCCGACCTACTTTGTACAATTCTGGACCTCTTTGAGTTACTAATTAGCGTAAACTAATTCTCAGCCAATCTACGCTTAAAACCATTTAGCTCTAGCTATACTTGCCCGTGCCAGCATTTCTCATAGTAAGATAAAACTCAGCATTCCTAATAATAGCAACTTTTTGCTACTCTTCTCGTGTCTAGCAGAGAGTGAATTAGATATCAAGTCATCAAAGCAACCAGTAATCTTCGTTAGCCCTTAAATATCTTTAGGCAATCATACCCAAGCACTCGTCTTCTAGAATAGTCTATGATCATACCATTCCGGAGTTTACGCTTTTGATTATTATGTCTCCTACGACGTATGAAGTGGGTAGGAATAGTCTTGTGTCCATAGATGCACTCAAGATTGGCGTCCATTTGATTTAAGCGACGATATTACGCCGCGAAGTCACCATGTCCTGTTCTGGCAGCTAGTAATTTATGAAGAAACCACCGAGGTAGGGATAACTCGGGTGGCTTTTTGCGACGCATTTTTAATTCCAGATTTTGAAATCGAACCGGACAAACGTTGGAATACCATTTTTCCACCGGTTTTTTGACGAAGTTGCTGCATCAGACAACGTAGATATGCTAATAATCTATAGCCGAGCTGTGTATTTCCATTAGGTAGTTCTTGCAGAGCAGCACGAGCTTCTGCATCTGCATCTGCCTCTTCGTTTCCTCTGATTTTTGAGTGACCTGGCACCCATCTAAACTCAGAATTCACTGATATTGCTAAATTATGAAAGAGTTTTATTAACATGACACTTGATGATGTTTTCCCTGTTTTTAGAGCGATCACTTCAGTTTGTTTATCAAGAAGAACGAATACATTTTCACTGTATTGTCTTACAGACAAGGCAGTTCGGTGTGCAAAAAATACCCAAGAGATCTCTACGTCATAAACTTCTTCAGTATGCAATATGTCTTTTCTCTTTTGAAGCGTTATCCCTCCGCGTTGAAGGACATATCCCCACGATCAATTTCCAGGACCTTCTGATGATCCGTCGGATTAAGCACATATGTCTGCTGAAGTTATCGTGTCCACCCAATTTTGAAGATTATATATTTTTAAACTGTCTTTACTCCAAGCGTTGGGGTATACACCAGGGCTGGTATTGGCTCTGCGGCTTCATTCTGGGATAGCTGTCTAAATGTTCGTGAAATTAGTGAAATTTAAAGATCAAGTTCCTTTAACGGCCTTGGCTTTGATTTATATTTTAGTGTGCCGACGTTGGAACATACACTCGATCTAGTTCTAAGTGGATGCCGATTATCGAGAGAATTTAGACAGGTAGCTAGACGTAGCCGATATTCTTCTAATAAGGTAGAAGCTGGGGGAATTACTCACACTCTGCGAAGTATTACAATTGGCGTAGTTGTCAACACCGGTGGTGTATCTCTTAGGGCTATGTCTAGGACTTCGGAATACCTTGTGATCACGGTATTGGCTTTGGAGCCTACGGAGACAAAGAAAAAGAGGGCATATTCATGGTTTGTCCGAATTCCCAAATATTCCGATAATCAAAAGTCGTACTCATTGTTGCGGTGTCGCGACGTCCAAGTATCTACGCGTTGTTGACCTCATTAACAGGTTGTATTCGCTAAAAGTTTATGGCTGAGGAGCAGAGGGTGGCTAACGTTAAAATTTACATGGGTGTCCCCCGAAATAGTAAATGATTCTCTTTAAAGTATTGTATATAGACTATATTTTATGATAGTTTGAAAAATATGATTCATGCTTGATTTTAAGAAACTTAGCAGAGTGTACAAACTTATCCACTAGTCAGGAGATATCATCATGAAAAATTTCCCTGGGCAAACTCTAGTTCGAGTCACTCTCCCCGTGACTTTTTTATACTCATCCAAATCAAAATTACATAATTATCCGTAAAGTCGGCGCCGGCAGAATCGATGCCGATTCACGGTACACTTCTTCCCCCCTCCCAATATCCTATGAACTTCACCACAACCTTAAGCTTTTCGGTGTTCGGAGGACCGGCCAGTATCTGGTAATTTATGTTTTTGGTTAAGCTACGCGCGTAAGAGCAATCTTTGTAAATGTTAGAAAGAATTCCCATTCCGATCCACTTTTTCTGGGAATAAGGCAACGCCAGTGAATAAATAAAATAAAAATTAAATAAAAAATGCGCGTAATATGAGATTTGAGGATGCAGGGACAAGAAGCAAAAGCAGGGGATGCACTGTGGACTCCACAATTCAATCCTCTCAGAGGGATTAGTTCATAGTTGATTAACGTGAAATAGTCCAATCAATTTACGGAAGGACGACCGCCGGTTCGTATTTGTTCGTTCATATATTCTGCCCTTTATGAAATCGAGAATTCTTTAAAACTCTTTAAGAAGGGCATTTCCTCATCTAAACTTGTAGTTTACCATGTACTATCTCCACAGCTTTCTTCTAGCCAGCTAGATCGATCAAATCTTACACTTTTGAATCGCAACAAAATGTCGCTCTACGCTAGGCTAACCATCCTAGCAGTATTGTTCTCTTTTGCGATTGCTGTAAGCGCTTCAGGCTCTTTCTACAAGTGCGGCGATAATATCATAGGATTTAGCTTATTTACCGCTGCAGCACAGGAAGGGTGCGCAAGGTATCAAGGCCATGGTGTTTGCATTGGTATAAGCTGCCTTGAGCCACACAAACTCCCAGGTATTTATCGTGGAAATCATTTTCCTTTAAACTCCGGGGACAAAATTATGTGGCCCCTCAAAAAGAAAATTTATTTTAGACGACGTAAGTTGTTTACTAATCACTCGTATCCTCTCTTTATCACCCCTAATTCTTCAGGGAATTAGTTTTGAAGAGTTATTAACAAGATTTCAAATTTTAGATAAAGTCGGCTATGTTGTGATGGACATCAGCGCAGATAAATGTATTCCATTAGGCGCTATTTTCAGATTGAAGAACAACACCTACGCTGTCTGCGAAGGCCCATATTCTAGCAATCCATTAGGCAAAGAAGCTGAGCTTGAGGAATTAAGACAAGACTCCCTGATTCCTGAATATCCGGGGTATAAAACTCCTGGGGGAACTATCATTGCATTTTAAAGAGCTGTATTCTGTTGTATTGATACAACTATCTGGGGGCACGTGAAAACATGTTTACTATGTTTACTCGCACTTGGTAGTGTGTAGCGATAAATCGTTAAGCGAGAGTATAGAATCTCTTTTCTATAAATAGACATAAGATATGAAACGCGGACTAAACATACTACCCGGCCAAAATACTATTATTTGATTGGCTGAATAAATCTTAGCTTATCCAGTGTTGCCCAGAACATCATGTATCAGATTTGAATAGATCGGCTTAGCAAAATGTTATGTTCCCATAGTAATTCTGTATTATTACAATAAGTACTTAACTTCTCCGTTCGCAACAAGGTCTTTTATATTGAACTTTATCGAGTAGTCCCACAAGATTACAAAATGTTTAACTATTAAAGTTAGAATAGTCCTCATTGCCGCTATCAATCCCTCCAAATGAGATGTTGTACTCTTAATATTCAAACTACTTTTCTGCAATCCTCTACAGACCTAACTTTACTATCTTTTAATAAAAGTTAGCAGCACGATGATACTTCTCAGCTTGTAATTACAACGGCTTATGAGCTAGATGCTCTTTCGTTAGCCAAAAAATTTCCGCCAACAAATAATAAAGAAAATCTCCTGAATCATGTTCAACTAGAACATCCTTGGCACTAGTGTCCCATTTATCTAATGATGAATGGCAACTTGGGTCAAATTGGGCTGCAAAAATATCCTCAATCGTATTTACCATAAAATGACAGGGATATGCCCTTTCACGATACCAATTGATCTAGAGACTGGAGAACGCCAACCCTACTAATGAAAGTATGAAGGAACTACCTACAGATATTTGATTAATCCAGAGAAGAGGATGCTTGAAGAAATTAAGACTAGGAATATAATTTTACAAGGACTTTCACATACGAAGTGTCCACCAAATTTTGATGATATTACTACCAAATAGTTGTTTGTTACTGTTACGGCGACTACTCCATATGCACTTACGTTGGAGAAACTAGTGTTCATAAGATTAATCAAGTCATTTAACAAGTTATTACCGATTACTAGAAGCTCCCGGTGTACCACTCACTACAAATGCGCAGCGTTGGCACCAGCGACTTGGCCATACGGGTCAAAAAATTTGAAAGAAAACTGCACAACACACTATAAGACTAAAGGTTATAGATAGACCTTATTCAATTAACTTGTTGCGAGACTTGTCACTTGAGCAAGGCCCAAAGACCTCGTTTCAAGAGAGGCAAGACCGGTACCATATGCACCTTTGGAAGAAATATTCGTTAATTCAGTAGGTAAAGTAAAGTGGTGGCTGGTAAGTCATAAATATTAGCACAGGTGACTCTGTTCACTCATAGAGATTACCCTTTACGACCTAGATATATGTAAGCAAAGAGGTGTTCATGGGTATTTAGGTACATGACTCATAGAGGACTTCTGTATTTGAAACCATGACGTAGAAGTTCCTAGTATGAACATTGGAAGTAAATCAGGACAAAATGAAAGGGTGAGTTGTATGTAAGTGTATGATTTCCTAGGAAAGTATTCCTTCCCCGTAGTTAAGGTATAGATTTATCATTCACCATCCCCTAAAAAATGCCCATTACTTTTTATATGTGATATGCTACAAATAACTGCTGTAACCAACAGACATTAGTACATGGTAGTTATCATAGACTCTAAAACGTGAATGCATTGGGAGTTAAAAACTAAAACCATTGTCCAGATCGCCTCCGCGCTATTATTAAGGATAAACTTTCAAGGTCGACAATATGGTAAAGTAATAAATGCAAATTTAAGAGATTGAGGCACAGAATGTCTACGTCTAGAATCCTACAATGAACAACAATTTATTGGCACCGATTTCTTCGCTCCACATAATTTTGAACTAAATACAAAAGTAGTTCTAGGGCTAGCAAGATCAATTGCTCGTTGATGCACGCACGTATACTAGCATTGCACTGTCCCTGGGCAGTCTGGCATGCATGTTTCATTATAATCTACGCACAAATCAAATCCCACAAATTGATTTCATGCAAGGCCTTAAATAACCTCATTTTGATCAAGTGGATCTTTCTGATATACCAAGATTTGGCTGCAGAGCATACAAACTGATCCACCCCAGAGCTGGCAAGTTTGGATCCAGAGCATCGGAAGGATGGTTCATGGGATTCCATCAAAACACTAACGTAACATGAACTATAATAGATACTATCCTCACTGGACAGCATCACATGAGTGGAAATGGACGGAAATTTTCATACCTAATGCAACCCTTTGACGAAAATACTATGTTTGACGAAGAGAAACCTATTATCGGTCTACAGAAATCGATCAATTATTTGGAGAGCGACAATTCTTTATTCATAGAATCAGAATCCCACTAGCATACCTACACTCCACCTCTGACTCCAACACTCCAAATTACCTCATCGTTTGAGGGGAAAAAATCACTAATCACTTCGGGAACATACTCAGATTAGCGCAAATCTACTTTGACAACCATTCGCGCACCTTTACTCAGAAGATCAAGAGACTCCTCAATTGAACCTGACGGACACCGAAGCTCTGGGTCAAATTGCCCTTGTAGATCAATACGGATCTGCAGGTGAAATTGGAGCTAACTGGTGCATATAAACCGTTATTGACTAGAGCATGATGCACGGGAACATGGTGGGGAAGTTTGTAGACGAGTCGGGTTTTATAATGGCCCGTGCACGTGCTGCACATGTCACTTAGGAGAAGGGTAGATCCTAGTGCGAAGCAACAAAGCAGAAATTGAGAGATGAGGGAGCTACAATCTATTTCAGGAGGACTTTCTGAAAAGACAAATGATTCATTAGAGGATCCTCTGGAAGAAGGAACGACAAATAAAGTAAAGGCGGCGTGATTAACAGAAAGTACTGAGGGAGCAAATGTATAAGAGTAGGATTTCCATGCTCCATCATTTTAGAGACGATTCAGATTTTCTTGCTATTAGAGTGGAAGATGAAAGTCCAGAATGCTAGAATCAATCAATTTTGAACACTAGTTATCAGCATACAAAAGTTAAAGGAGTGGTTGTATGTAGATTCTGATTGTTAAATATCGAAGTGCCCCTAGGATCGAGCCAGGATGATAGTTCACAAGTGGATTCATTGAAATTACTAGAAGATGGAAAAAGGAAGATAATCAACAATATAAAGACGGAAGCCTTGAGTAATAGATATTCTCCAAGAGAATCCAGGCCATTGTGAAGGGGTCCGGATCATTATCTTATTACAAACGTTACCAAAACTCCTCTATCTACATTCGCTTACATGAAACAGACTAACTATTTTAAGGGGCTATTTACATGGATCGCTGACTAAGAAAGGAATCTTAACATCTACTTTTCACTACCGTAAACAGTTGCACTAACAAGTGGTACAATGTCCCGTATTAAATAACGCCTTTCGATTCTATATAACATCTAGAAAAGCAAAATATAAAATCTTGAACCTTAATACCTTTCTTTCATTTTGCTTGAGAGACGTCTAATTGTAATCCTGATAATGCATCCTTCTTAGTAAGTTTTGGTATCAAGGCTCATTCATACCTACAGCACGCTTATTATAGATATCAGAACTAGTTTCGACTAGGTTGTAGCTGCTAGAACTGGCAAGTAATGGAGGAAATGCAGGCTCCAGGGTTTGCTCCTAGGGGATATTACAGCTTTGTTCATTCAGAAAAAACTATTTCACGTCCTTCACCTCTTTTACAAGGTTCTTGAGAAGCAATATAAGATGATCAAAACTCCCATGATTATGGCATTGACGATGTGATATTATGGTCCCTTTATCCTGAAGATCCACTCTATCTAGGACAATTGAAGCTTTGCAGTCAATTATAAAAAAAATCATTTTGATTTTTTTAGTCTATTCCTGCGAGATAGTTCAAGCATCTACGACTTACGCACCTTCGATATCTCAAGGCATCTTTTCTTCTTTTACCGACTTTCGCAAAAAAAGGGAAGATAATTTCATGATACGTGAATATTCCAAAACTACTTCGTAGTCATCTTTAAAAAGCTTGAAGGAATCTCAATTGTGGGATCAAGTGTTTCCTTTGAATACTAGCAACGAATATTTAATTTGTAGAGGGCGCAGGCCGGCGCAGGCAGGCAGAGAACTATTCCAAAGAAGGCTCAGCGCTCTACATGGATACCCTGACGACAGTTATAAAAAAACCACACAACATTCGTGTCAAGCTAGGGCTGAGGTTAATTTAGGAATTTGCCGCCTTTTTTGCGCTAAGATCTATTTCTACAGTGTCAACAGGGGTTGAGATTGAGTCACAGTTACAGATGGCTTCGCCGGAATTACTAAGAACAACGTACCGATTTTTCAATTTTATTATGTAATCCGCGGCTGCTTACTACTCTCACGACTTGTAGTTATAGATGCTTTCAACAATTTATAGTTGCCTAGGTGACAAGAGCAAGATCTCAGTCAGCTTTGTAAATAACAATATCAAATCGTACAAATTCATTTCCTTTGAGAGTTCTAAAACTCTTAAATCCTTCATCTTTCTGATTTGAAATTCCTAAATACCAATGTGACTATTTACTAGAGTCTTCCTAGTCAACGAAACGTTTTTGTCACGATGGAAGCAGCCATCCTATTCTCATTAGGTGCGTGTCTGATCATTTCTTATTTATAAAGTACTATGGATTTATCAAATAAAAATCACCTGGTGAAAAATTCGATAAATATTGATTTACTCCATCTACAATCTCTAATCTTACCTTTACCTTTCAGTCCGTATGATAATGTTATTTGTCAAAACAACTTCAACCTGTTCTTCCAAAAAATTCTGATGTTGGAGGAGATTAAGAGTTAATTGATCTATAACCTCGCCTAAAATCTGTTTATTTTTTATTGTTAGAAGCAATCATTGCAATCTTCTTCCATACTTTCATAGTCATAGCCCGTAAACGCCCAGTAGAAGAGAAATTAAGACAAGGCAAGTAGTATGACCAGAATATGTTCTAGTTTGAAATCACTGCAATGGATAATCAGTGTATTTAGTCAGTTGAGACGGTTTCGTTCTTTGCGATCCATGGAACTGGACGGTAATATCATTCACTAGGCAGTTGATTTAGCTCAAGAGACGAACGGAAATTATAATTCTTTGGTTTCTTGGACTTGCAAAGCCACGTCTCTCATAGCTAACAAAGCCAGTGATTCGAACTTGTAGGGCCAAGTTAGCCATTCTAAAGTGTTCTCCAAATGATGATGTTTTCAGTTCCAAGCAATGAATTAGAGCGATTTCATCTCCGCGAAGGAATTCGAAAATCTGAATCAAGTCTTGCATGTAATAGCTAATTGAAATGCGTTTTAAACTGCCCTTGAAATCTGCTGAAAGCTAATGAGTTTGTGCCGCATCCTTGTGTGTCCAGATTTACTCATTGAACACTGCCTCCTTGTTTATGCTTTTCAAATCTCATTCATCTCCAATCTCCTTGAACAAGTTGGTAGATTTTTAGAAGGACTGTGAGTGAGTGTAGAGAGCTGAACTTTTTGCATTACATAATAATTTTGAGAAACGGTGCACGTGCACTGCATAATCCTTAGCAATTACCTATTACCTTACCTTCCCGGCTCTGCCTATATTTGATGATGTAATTAGTCTAATCGCTAGTTTGGGGGGCGCTCGCTTCTATCTAATCTTAGTCGTGGACGCGTCTTTACTTCCTCCCAAGTTCGCGCGCTTCTGCCACTGAATAAGGCGAATATCTACGAGATAGAATGCATAACTAAAATTTGTTATTCAGCAATTATCTTTTATTCTCACTTGAGGGCAGAACATTCTTCATCTTAGAATTGTAAAATTCTTATTAGTTCTCTTTCCAGAGTTTGAGCAGTATTACATCTGCTTTCCACTAATCCATGGGTGCGTGCAAGGGGAAGAACCGAGTAAGGCTGGTCAGATCACTTGGGTGGATTGATAGCGACGGGGGGACGTTACAAACTTGAACTCGCTCAGATAAGTTCGGATGCTACAACAATTGTCCTTAATTTTTCTACAAACACCCATGCTGATTCTGATGATGGAGTTTATGGCATTAGAGTGGGTCTTAACTAGGTTTACGTGCAGATAATTGGCTACAATAGGAATATTACACGCTGAATTGCTTCACCGTCCTTGGGATTATGAAGGACAATCAATAGTGGTAAAATAAAGTAAAAACTAGACCCTTATTTGGTCATCATGTGTATGGATTGTGACAATGCAACGAGACGAACGGTTAGCCGAATCATACTCCATTTATAGTATAGACACGTAGATTAACTATTTGAAATTGGATAGCTAATTTATGTTAAGTATGGGAATCCCTCTTGTATTGAAGGAGACTGACGAGTAAAGTGTTCGTTCTTTGAATGTTGATAATTGCTATTAAGACATAACTAAGATTGCTAGAATAATTCTAAAAACATTCAAGTAAGCGCAGATTCCAAAGTAACACATCTCCTCATCCCTTTTACAGAAAAAAGAAAAATAAAAAGAGGGTTCTTGGCTGTTCTATCTTTGGGAAGCAGCTCTAACTTGCGTTTCACAGTTATCTTTATTTACACTTACTTATATATACAACTTATCCTTTCATGATCACTCTCTCACTCTCTCTCTCACCCTCTCTCACTCTTTTTCCCATTCACATCCACATTCACACTCTTTTTTCAAACCACAATCAAACCTTCCTATGAAGTGAATCTTAGCTACGTATCTTCTCCATAATGACTCGATCATGCAACTCTTATGCCACAAAGGGCCAATCATCAGCCTTAAAGCGAACGCTCCGCCGATTTTGCAATGGTCTGCGTGGTTGTAAACGAAGTTATTCGAACGAATTAGCTCATATTCAATTTAATGAGTTATGGGCGGAGAAGTGGGAGTGTCAAATTGAAGAGCCTATCCAGAAAAAGCGTAAATTTAAGAATCCGTGTCTTGAGACAATCCCGGAGGAGCAAGAATATTATGATGATATGAAGAAAGCAATGGTATATTATCCCATTGAAATCGAGGACCATAATGCTGATTGTGTAGTTTTTGACAATAAATCTTCGCCAATAAGAAACATGAAAAAGCGGTTAGTTTCAAAGCCGCATGTTTTGTTTTAATTTTAAGATTCGAAAAACTTGTGCATGAGAGGCTTGTGAGCTGAAGATTTGGCACGCTACTGCATATCACTCGTTTACTATTATTGCCAATTGGATGCATTGCAATTAGGCACAAAAGGATTTCGTAACAGGCGTTTTTGATACACTAGATCGAAGCTAGTACAACGCGGAACGCAGGATGCCCATTACTTTCACAATAAATTATCGTCGACATCGATCTAATTTTTTTGAGATACCGAGTTTGGTACCATGTACATCACGTATACTTGGAAACTATCCGGAAATAAGTTTCAAGTTGGTAAAGCAAATGTGCAACTTTGCCTCTTTGGAGAAGATAAGGCTGATTATCAAGGACCTGTGAGAGAAAGATTCAGCCGTATGAAATTATCTACTCTCCAGCGTGGCTGTAAATCAAGGAATAATATAAAATTGTTTGGGTATTGAGAAATATGTCGAATACCCAGGGTATAGAGAAATAAAAAATACTCGCTGATAAAGAAATAGTGTCACCAAGTGTACATACCACATTTAAGAATTCTACACTAATCTTACTTTCTAACGCCCAACGAGTTGTTCCAAACGTAAATCATTGATAGCCATGTATCTCGAAAAAATAATCCATCCCCAGCGATACCATTTCATCTGACTTTGATGACAAGATTTCATTGCATTTTGTGCACATCGCAACTGTTCTGGTCCATTGAGGAATATTAAAGGATTCGGATGATTCTTAGTGTTTCCAACCTTTTTCATTTTTGCAAATGTCACATCTAGTGTACTAGGCAAAATATCAAAGATGAATATATATTTCCGTATCATTGGTATCGAAGTTAATGTGTATAGACTCACGGGACTGGCCAAGTGCAAGCCATGATCAGCTAGAGTTGAGATGAATTTTTTTGCCCCGTAGAACAGGGAGGTATGGTTAGGATGTCTGGAAATACCGGTAGAGTCAAATGTAATGAGAATATCGATCGTTGCTCGATAATCCTTATCAAAAGCTTCCTGGGACCATCTCCCAAAATTGGGGGCAAAAAAATCAAGCAAAAGAGATGCCACTTTTGTCTCGTCCCAACTAGTTGTCATAGAATCAGGAAAGTCTCTTTGGTAGTTAAAATTAGTCAGTTATTAGATATTAGAAAGAAGCTGATATTGGCCGAGCAAGAACAATATAAAGCGAGAATATTAATTTAGTAGATAGAAACCTACTGATTTTCAATCACAAGTATATCGTCCTCTTTTCGTAAGCCAAGTTTCAAACCACTTTTGATCAACTCTTTTTTTCTGATTTCTCCAAGACCTTCACTGTTCCCTATAGGTCCAGTTTATTAGCCATCAATAATGTGCTTATTGCAGTGTATATAATATGCAATTTTTCTTGGACATAGATTTGAGTTGAGTGTGAAAACACTTGTTTAAAGCCTACCACTACTTAAGCATAAGATTTTAACATGATTCCCTAGACTCGACTTTGTAAGCGCCAATAAAGTGGGCGCAAAGAACATAACTTCATCGTCTGGATGTGCTATCAATAGACAGACGCGCTTGTTCCGCAGAGTATCGTATTGTGTTGAATAGAAATCGATTTTGTTCCCAAACTGGAAGTAGCAATAACAGCTTGAAAGAACAAAAATAGCGGTGAAGGCAAGAATACTTAGCAACATGTTGCTTCCTGCTGCCACTAGCTTTATCTTTTTAATATTCAACTCACGATAGCTTAGCAATCGAAATCCCAATCGTCATTTAAGCATATTTTGCCTCTTGCGATTTTTGGGTTTTGTTACTTTAGGTAATTTTGACCAAGCAAGGCTGAAATGGTGTGCACGAAATCAGGCTGCCAATATTCAAGGAAGAGCAGGGGTCTCCCACTATTTATTTCTATTTGTTACAATCGTTACAAACCTTACTACCTTAACCCATCACACCGTTATCTGGTATCTCCTCCACTTCTACCATTATCAATAGTGTCAAAATGGGTACTAGGAAATGTACCAAATGGATTAAATAACGAAAAGTGCCCCATTCCATTGCTTAGAGCAGGGCCATAGCTTTTCTTCTGCTGGTAGAGCCCTCCAAATCCAACGAAGCACAGTCTGGAGATTGGCGAAAAAAGGTAGCGAACGTCGCGCAAAACCAAAGGCAAAGAAGCGTCTTAGAAGGCCTCAAAATGTTACAGAAGAGCATATCAATCATATGAACAACTGGCCATTACGATCGCCGAATCCTCCCTCCTGAAACCATCGTAAAAGAGGGTTGTGGCTTACAATCTAGTTACCGAACACTTGTAAGAGCTTCGGCAAGATGGGCTTATCATCATTATACTCCCGACTCTAAGTTCATCCTCTCTGTTGTACAAAAGCTCCGCCGCTGGCTCTTTTCGATGGAGCATTGGGATCACACTCAAGAATGGCGGAGAAAAGGTATTTATTCTGTCGAAATTAAAGTTCACACAAACTTGCGAGGATATGTCAAAGTTCTCCGAAAGAGAGGAGAAAGGCATAGACTCGACTGCATGAAATTCACATTCAGTTCTGGAAGAGATTCTATTATGTGCTCTTATCAATAAGTAAAGGCAAGGCAAAAGCTTTACACAACAACGATCTGAGACAGAGATACTGTAAGGGCCTTTGAGGGGCATATTCGAAGAAAGGGATTCACAAGGATTCTTTTGTGTGGAGAATGGAAGCAAAGTTCATGGATTGGGAGATACTCGAACAAATAGAGGCCTTAATAACGCTACAGGGATTGAATGCCATATCGATACCATGATAAACTGGCCTCCATCTTCTCTAGATCTCAAACCTAGTGAAAAACTTTAGAGTGCCTTAAGAAAAAAGATCAGGAATAAACATCCTCATGGTGGTTGGAGTATCAAAAGCTTAGGAATGAATTGACTGAAGCTGGGAGGGGATCTCGATTGGTCAGATCAATAAATTTATTGACTCCCATAAGAATCGCAAAGGTGAGGCTTAGAAATGGGGTTCAAAAATTATATTAAATCGGCTCAAAACACTACCATGACCTTGATTGTATACAGAATAGTTAAGCTTCAATTAAGTGACGGATTAGGAAAAGCTGTGTGGCATAATAATCCGTGATATTTCATAAATATTGGCAATCCCCTCTCATGCAAAATGTCGTCTTGGAAAACCTCCTAAGGAAATCACTGCATCTCGGTTATGCGAATTACCAAACCACTGCATAGTATTCCCGAGGCTGATAACTACTAGCCCAAAGCTAATCATGAGCATCATATTGGTAAATTGTCAATGAAAACATCAACTTCTGACTTGTGTCTTTTAATATACGACCATTGGTAGCTCACAAATTTTGTAGCTCCGATAAATATCGTTTAGCGAGTTCTACCGAAATAAATCCTACGGTGCAAATGGAATTGAAGGACTCGATCCTACTTTCAATTCTATCGGACTTACCTGTTGCACCTAACTTTACTTCAAAGCAGAAATGCTCTGTAGCCTCACCGGGTGTGGCTGATCTATAGGCACTGCATACAGGTGAAATTGGGGAGAGGGGCCAAATCAATCCACGTGCTTAGACCTAATAAGATCAGGTCTGGACTATATGGCCCATACCATCGTGTCAACATACTGTTTTGGCTATCTAAATGTATCTACAATTTATGTAGAAGCTTTTAGAGTTTATGAAAATCAAACTAATTACTATTGTGAAATTATTTCCATAAGAATATTGCATATAGGGATAATAATAGCTAGCTTAAAATATATAATTTCACTTTTTTAAACAACTTTTTTTAAAGTAAACCACTGACGGCGGAATTTTCCCCCTTAGTCAATACTTTTACATTACATTTTTCTTTGCCATTCAAAAAATCAAATTAACCCAATAGTATCTTGCCTTCAGGGCATCAGAGCGATAGATCCAAAGCAGTACCTCTCAACACCTGCAACTATCACAGAAAGCCTTACAGCTCTGTTTTCTTAGAGCAATTCCATCAATATCTTAGTCAAGGAAAAAGCCTCCTCACAATTATTTTTTGCTACCTTAATACCAGTAATGTCTAACATCTCAATATAAATGCCAAGGCAAGATCGGCACTCTACCTTACACTAAAAAAAATATTAATAATAATCTAGAAGATACGATACAGATAAAGATAAAAATAGCAAAAAACGATCCTTAAGGGAGCAAATAGCTGACTGGTCGAGCACAAGTTCTTTCCTTAATGGAAGAATCTACTGAATACTTTGAAGTTTAGTTTGATGTACACTCAAAGATTTTTTTTTGACTGTGTATGAACTAATCTATATGGATTACGAAATAACTGACGTTACAGGAAGTTTTCGAAGAGAAAAGACCACATGTCAGAAGCTTACTGACTATACAGGAGAGCAATAGAAACGAGGTAATTGTGTGGCACAAAGGACTTGGAGGAAGCGGTAGAGTGATAAAATTTGACGATATAAAACTATTATAGAGTTTTGTAGTTGCTAATTATTGAACAATTTTTTTATGTTTCACGTTTGGTAGGTATAATCCAGCGAACCTGTTTAGAAAAAAGGGAAATTCGAATTAACCATATTTCAAAAAGCATTAATTTTTGTAGCTTTTAAGTTTAGATGAAGAATAATAGATTTTTAATACATTCAACTTTTTTTGAGTTGGGTCAATTATTAGAGAGCTGAGAAGTAGGTGCCTGGGGCCTGCCTAATCCTGTATAATAGCCTTTGCAAGCACATTCTCACCCGTACCTGTTCAGAACACCAGCGCGTTTCATACCAATCGATTTCTGTTGGAACTTGCGCATTCACTTGAAAGTTATTCTGAATACTTTATCATCAGTAAAAAATCACTATCTTATGAAAGGAGGTATTCCTTTTAGATCAACGAGCCATTGCGATAGCCTAAAAAATTTCCTCAACACTTTCTTATCGAAATTGATGAACTTTTTTTTTTGAAAGACAAGTAGATGTACATACGAGGATTCGATTTTTTAATTCAGTTTTTGATTCAGAGTATTTTCGTCGTTATTATAGTTCCGATAAAAAATGAAGATCTGATTACTCATCGAACTATTACGTATGAGGTAATGTTTTGTTCCCTAAGCTGGGAAGATTATTTTCTCCTCTAACCAAAAGTTAGCCAGATATAATCGAGATTTTCTCCGCGGTTGCGGGATATTTTATATTCCTTGAATCTAAGAGTAGTAGCGGTAGTGCCTATTAATAGGTTCTACGTATGAGCAATATTGTTGGGTAGCAAAACTTTTTAGATACCTAGAGTTCTGTTACTCTTGTAGATAACTCTCAGCTATATTGATGGATCAAAAATAGTGACAAGTTTCAAATAATGTGTGAGTATCTAGATGTTAGTCTAGTGGAAGCATATTTTGACACTACACATGAACTGGTAGCACTAACTCGCTCCTTCTTAATAATAATGTTAAACCTATTAAGCCTAAGTAAGTAATTTAAAGCTAACTTGAAATAGTTCTAGACGATCAGAAACCGCATTCTTTGGCATTTGACACCAGGATCGAATTGAGAGGGCGTGCTGAAGTGTTTTAGATTTAAGTTTAAATTGACATTAAAGCTGTTCATAAGCAGAGTTGATTTCAGCGAATGTAATTGGGGGTAGTTTGTTAAATAATAAAAAAGCAGTTTCAATAATGTAATTTCTAACCAATTTTGCTTTTAATAGAAATCTTTTTTACTCTATTAAAATTATGTAAAACTTGTAAAGCCTCTTGAGGAGGGTGCTTTTCGAGTATTTTCATATCCTATTTCCAAAAAGCCCGTATATGAGATGAGGAAGAGAATTAAATCGGTGAGATCATTAACTGTATCCGAAGAAGTGTTGTTCTTTGCACCGAGCCCAGCAGACTTTTTAAGTATACTGAGAATGGAAAGTCGATTTGTTGAGAGAAACTTTCGAGTATGATTCAAAGTTTGTTGATTTTGAGGTCCACGACTCAAGACTATGGCACATATGATTCTCATTACAGCTACCAACATACTATAATATTTTTCAATGGCTTCGGACCCTCTTATATCTTAAAAAACGTGAGTCTAGATTTTTAAGTATTTAATTTACTTAACTTACCAACACCAAGGTCAGGGTCAACTGCAAATAATCCAGAGTCTTCAATAGCATTAAATATGTCTACATTACATACGGCAGTAGCTCCAAAACGGTTCTGAGAGATCTCTTGAAGAAGAGCAAATTTTGCATGACAATATGAAAGATATATATCAGTATCTAAGCCACATTAGTTAAAGCCATTCTCGAGATTTACCCAATTGTAAATATTTACCTTCAATTGAAACATCTTGTATATCTTGAGAAATAGTACGTAGAGACTCAACAAGTAACCCAATAAAATTTAAGCGAGCAAGGGCATTGACAATATATTTAGAGTCTTCAACTTTTTCCATTTTTACAAAGCAAATAAGAAGTAAGATGGCAGAAATTCGGCACATTGGTTCGCCATGATTCGCATCATCGCATATTGTATCGATGAATTTATCTCCGGCTGATTTGATCATTTGTATATTGTATCGACGGTAAAGTCCTGATGTCTTTGGGAGATCTGAGATGCTAGAAAGATATTTAAAGCAAATATTATAATACCATTCCTTAAGAGAAACCTTTGTGCCGATAGTATTAATTGCTCGGATGGATATTTGAAATAATTGAAAAATTCTATCGCTAACTAGTTCAGCCAAGTCATTTTGCTTGAAGCAGTCAGCGTCAAAGTCAAGACTGAAAAGTAATGCTTTTGCTAGCCGAGCAAGTTCTGCAGTCTCTTCTACCATTTCAATGTCACTTTCCAACCTAGGCATAATTGCCTGTAGTGCACGAGATACAAAGCTTGTTTTTGAGATGTCATCAAAGTCGCCCTTTTCAATTATCATTAGGATCAGTTGTACCCAGGCCTTTAATGCTTGGTGACGGTATATAGTTAGCATTTTTAATTTATTTTCTTTTGTGTAATAATTAATTAACTCTTGTGCTTGGTTGTTTAAAGTCATAAGGTCCTGTTCATGTTCCAATTGATTAGCTTTTATGACTTCTGAAACCTTGAGCAAAAGAAACTCTTCTAGTTTGGCCGTATCATGAGGTAGCTCAGGACTATCTTGAATATCTAAGCAATTCAGAACATCTAAATCTGTGAGCCATGGAATAATAGGGGGCGGGCCAAGGGATTCAATTTCAAAGTTAATAAAGTCAAAAAAGTCAAAAATGTTTGCATGATCAATCATCAGCTCATCTTCAACTTCAGTTGAGCCCATAAGTATATCTAAGATACGTCGTTTTGTTGATGGAGTATAAGTTCGAGATATCTGTATTAGCTCAGTAGAGTAGTACTGAAAAAGAATTGCCCTTCGGCCTAAGAACTCAGAAAGACATATAACGCCAGGTGATGATGAGAAAAATGGGTGTCTCGTGTTTGTACCATCCCATGTCATATCAGGTTGAATGACTTGTTCTCTAATAAATATTTGGAAAAAAAAGTCATGAGCTCGCAATTCTGTCATTGTAATACCCGATGAGATGGGAGTTACCCAAAGCTCTTTTAACACTTGAAGGGCTTTATGATGAAGTGTAACTAGCCATGGAATGACGTTAGTATCATCAGCTATTGGTAATTCGATGATCATGCTAAGAATTGTGTGAAACAAGGAGATATTTTTATTAAATGAGCTATTAGGCTCAATAAACAGACCCTCGCTGCCACATCTAAATCCAAGAAGTAGATGAGCGATACTTGGATCATTAGATGAAGTTCTTAGGCAAGATATTATCAGGTTTAAAATCTGAAGTTTGATAATATATGCTGGAGATTGAGGCCCTTGGTTGATGTCAATCTCCACCTCCATCTCTTTAAGCAAGATTTTGGAGATAGTATCGGAATCATCATCAAGAGCTGCTAGGATCCTATTCCTACCAGATCCTCCAAGAATTTCTCTCGGAGCTGAGGCAAGCTTCAAAGATGATGAAAGCTTCTCAAGAAGCTTCAGAGATACAATAATTAGTTCAGGATGACCAGTTCCACAGTACCTTCCTAAAGTTGGGATTATTGTCAAATGATTTAATATTCCTTCCTCGAAACACCCATAAGAACTATTTGAAAAAGGTAGCCGTCGGTAATCTGGATGAGATCTAATTAAAGGTCGAATTATTTCGAGAAAAGTTGTTTGGAGATCTAAAACCAAGATCATTACACCTATACCTCGTAATAAACAGAGAACTAGGGGTGAATTTGGTTCAGCACGAGCAACTTCGGCAGGATCTTGATTAACGACAGCAAAAATAGTATTCATAATATGCTGATTGAGGATCCACTCCATAACTCTTGAAAATGGATGTAGCAGCACATAATTTTCAAGACTTGAAGCCTGAATTGCATTACTAATTGAAACATATCCCTGACTACCAAATATAATTAGATTCTCGTTAAAAGTTTCCAAGCAGGTTGAGATAAAATCTAGGCAAGTAAGATTCAAGAGCCTCCTCTGAACAACATCAAGATTATCTATGCCTCTGCTTGGAAATCCAAATACTTCTCCGATAGCAAAGTCAATGTATGACGTAATTCCAGACTGGCGAGTTGTCACACTTAAGTTTTCAGGAAAAGGAAGGCTATTGCTGAAACTAGGCTCATCAGTTGACGGTAGTATTAAAGCATGAAGCAATTGAATAAATGCATTGGGTTCTTCGAATCCAGATGCGAGACTTTGTAGAATAGATCCTCTTGTCATAAATCTCATAGGTGTTACAGACTTCAGCATTGCTGACCCTGGAGAGTGAGACCCTGATATCCATAAATCTAGAGAGTTCCAGATATAATCACTAACCTCCCGAGTTTTATTGCTAAGTAGTGATCGAAGTGTTGTAAAGGCATTTGCTCTAAGGCGTGACCCCACTGCACTACTAGCGAGCTGAAAAAGTAGTTCGATAAGATTAAACGTAGAGTTGTATATGAAGAAAAATCGGGCAGTTTCGCTCTCACAACAGAGCTTTGTAATAAGTCGTAAATAGCATTCTAACATCATAACTGATTCTGGCTCTGCCTCTAACAAATTCCCGTGAAAAGATGGACGAAATTTCTGTGATTGCAGAGGTGCAGGATAATCTCTGATTTTGTTAGAAAAGTATGTTAGCTCTTTGAAAATTTGATTCCACGTGATAGAGTGTGTTCTTCTCATCTTGCCTGACGCTGGTACTCCCTCATCAAGTAAAAAATGATGTGCAGCAGATGCGCATTCTTCATCTTCAGATATTGACTGCAACATCTCGCAAAATGCACTTACAAGCGGAGTTGATGCTCGACGAGAAACCCAATAAACAAAACCGAGGAGTGCACCATCTGGAACATCCCAAAATCCTTCAAAGGCTGCTTTAGGACGTCCTTCAAATGTGTTAGATATGATAACGATGAAACGCTCGAGATCAAGGTCATGATCATGGTCTTTGCTAAGTTGACGTTGCTCATCTTCATCTACACGAAGTTTTCTTAACACGTCTGGGAGATTTGTGATAAATGACTCAATGAATGCTTCTAGTTGTTCCATCAGAATGTTAGTTAATATATTTGAAAACGGTATAGTGTCGGAAAGGATCACTGGAGATTTTCTTTGTAACCACTGTCGTAAACCATGGCGAGCTGGATCGTACCATTCGGCTGACTTAACATCTGCAGAAATAGATAGGATAAAATCAAAGGCACCATCTTTCAAAGCTTCCACAAATAGCTTAGATCTTTGCTTAGTTTCTAGGCCTATATCATGTTAGCCAACTTACTGTAGATAAATATTCTTTTCTTACTATCTTGTGTCTGTTGATTCACATGGTGATCATCAGCGGATTCACTGAACCAACTACTATACTCAGATAACCAAAACACATGAAAAGCGGCCCGAACAAAAGTAAGTGTCCATGGATTGCGGTCATTTGACTGATCTATTACTTTCTCATGCAAAGCGCTGGCCTCAACGAAACCACTAACGGCATCGCTTCCTCCAAATCTCGTAATACAAGCAGAAAGGACCGGTATGTGATGCACTGAAAGTATTAGATGAAGTTTTCCGTACCTAAATCACATAATTGATATTATCTCACCGAGAAGATTGTCATATTTATCTGCCTTTCTTAAAATATCCAGTATACTGTGAAAATCGTTGATATTACAATGGTTTTCTTTAATTAAATAAAATAATATGGTGCAAAGAGATTCATGCTGTTTAATAAGGCTAACTCTCTGATATTCTACAGCTTCAAGAGCTTCAGGATTTAATTGACCCACGATAGAGGCTCCATTCAACTTATCAGTCAACCGTTGAAGCCAACATCTTATGTCACTCAAATGGGAAATACATCTTTGAGTATATCTTTTCGAGCTAGATCTAGGTGACACAATTTGACCTAATGTTGCTTGTAAATCATCCCTAAGTACCTCATCTAATTCAACATCTGCAGTCAACATGCAAATAAGTTGTAAGCAGTCCAAAAGATATTTCCTCCGCTGGTGAAAAAGAACTAAAGAGTATGTCAACGCTGATTTTCCCAACGATGTAGAGTCTGCCTGAGCCACGAAGAATATCTGTGCTGCCTCCAACTCATCAAGATCCAGTTCATCGGCTAGCTGTTGAGCTTCTCTTTGAAACTCTTCGTTAACTTTATACTCAGCCCCAAATATTTCTATTTGACCTATACACTATTAGTTTATTTACTGAGTATATCTATTGTTGTATACCTGTTGCTAATTTCTTTCGACTTGGCTCATTTCTTGCTTTCTTGTCCAAGAGATTTTGAAAATCTTTCATGTGCACATCTAGCTGAGCTCCAAGTCGCTCGATACTGGAAAGCCTGTGCTCAGAAAATGCGAGCAGATCAGCATACAATGCCTGGAGGCATTCTATGTCCGTAGGTTCCTCCATAACTCAAGGCTTTGAATTTGCACCAGAACGTCTGTCATTAGTAAACGGATCAAGTGACGCGAGCGAAACGCGTTGGCATTGATAAAGTGATGCAATACTAGCCAATTGATCGGCGAAAAATTCGAGACGGCCCCACATTCAAACAGAATCTTACAAGAAGCTACACAACTTCGTCTTTTAAGGGTCTATAACTCTCAAATCACAAATGCTGTATTAGAGATTGAATTTGATTCGAACACTATTCTCCGTACAAGTTTTATAGTATTATATTTACTATGGGGTAGTCGTCATGTCTAGCGATGGAACAGGTATCCAATTAGACATAGTACTTGGTATAACACTTCATTCATCTGCAGATAAGTATAGAATACTAAAAGAAACCTCCAGTCTTAATTGCGAGTAGTAAAGTAAAAGAACGTAATGATGGGTTGAACGGTACGTCATGTTAGTGAGATGCTCATACAGAATCTCATGTAACATAGACTTGAAGAGATTCTTCGAAAGATCGCGTAAAGTATCCAATTTGTAGGCAGTTACAATCACTTTAAGTGATGATTGTTAATTAACTATTAGATTTGCACTCAACGATAAGTCATATAAAAAAATCTTTGAAGTACTTTTTAAAACAATTATTTTGGAAAAACATTCCTTCTCAAAGAATAGGAAATCAATAAAACAACTCGAATTATGTTCTACAGTCATGAGGCTTATAGTGAAGACTGCCACTTCAAAAATTAAACCAAAAACCGTGAATCTGCTAGTGGAGCATCACATTCAAGCCTTAACACCAATTGATGGTAAAGTTTTTCAAACGTTGACGAAAGATTATCTTAAGAATTTAACCTTAATATTCCAACATGCATCTAATCTTGAGAATCTAAAGGTAGATAGGTGGCTTGATTCCATTGACTTCTGCCTCCAAGCAATAGGTCAAGTTATTGGTGTTAATCATGGAGACTCAATGACCTTGACACCCAAATCTTCAAGCTTCAGTATGCTTCATAGCTCATCTACTAGACCTCAGTCTGAAATTCATAATCTCACCTGTCAGACTAGCCTCACACGGCAAAATGTTGAAGAGCTTTTTCAAATTTTATACCTTCTTGTATCTTCATCGAATTCACAAATTTCTATGCGCTATTCTATTATAGGTGATACTGTTTTACGTTTCTTACAATCACAGAATACTAGCATCTGTCTAACTAATCAACTGGCTTTTGCTGTTATTAACGCTGTTTTATATTTTACGCGCTTCGAATTTGTAAATTACACGAAAATGATTGCTCGAGATATCATTCCCATTATTTGCCGATTTTTTCAAGGGAAAGTTGTATCCAAAGATGAAATGCTAAACTCAATTAAGGATGAGATTTTGATTATAATCTGCAATGTTCATCAACATCTTGAAAGCATGATTATGGATAAAGACTTTCATGAGACTCAATCAGAATTGGTCAACCTTCTTGAAGTGATGAAAGGTGATTATTTGAAAAGATCTGACCGTGATCAACTACAAATAGATGATTTAGAGTTTAAAAATTATGAAAATGAGTATATCAACTTTTTCCATCTTTGCAGCTTTAGCCTTAGGGCCCATAACTATCAGGCAGAACGGAACTGGGGATTTCTGAAATTAATCGGGATTTTGGAGCGATTGGTCTGTCTTACCAAACTTTTTGACTCGCTGAACAACAACCGCTCTAACGACCATCCCCAAAAGCGACGACGTAGCTATGAAATATCAGATCATCTTGTTGAAATTATCGCAACAAATGATGAGAGATTGAAACTTGCTGGACTGCAAGTACTTCCTTTCTGTCTGGAAAATCTAAAATTAACTAGCTATGGATTACGTGCACTGTTGGCACACCTTTATATATGTTCCGATTCTAAGAATAGCAAGATTAATGCCTGGACTCTAATTGTTTTAGCCAGGTAAATAAATATTTTATATTTGCAGGATAAGATTTAACTAAGGCTTAAACTTAGTTGCTCGTTTCAAAATGAAGCCTCGAACATAGAAAAAACCGAATGGATGAAGTTTTGGCTCTATGGAGTAAGATCTCTTACACATCCATCTACTTGCCGTACAGCCTCTGTTGTACTTTACACGTTGCTAGCTAAAAAATTAGTAAACCCTCAAGATGTAGGAGAATTCATTAATTTAACTTTAACAACAGCTGAGTCAAGCGGTCCTGTTTCAATTTCAGACGCAAGTATTTTTTTGATGGTAAATTTGCTTAAAACAAGAGTAATAGAAATTCCTAATATAAGTACCATTGTTGCCTTGCAAATTATCAGATGGTTCTTCGGACGTTGGAAGCCAGGTATGATGCTTAAAGCATCCATTATTCTTGCAGAATTACTAAAATTGACTTTCAGTTGAACGGCAGTATGCCATGTATAATTCTATTCACGTCCAACCTAAACATATCTTGCTTCTTTTAAAAGCATGTCTAGGACTAGAACAGGAGCCATTCTCTACTTCAGCTTTGCCTTGTGGACGTCTTGCACAAATATGGCAAAAAAATCAAGAAGAAAGTCAAGCTTTACGCTATCTTTTGTTAATTGATGAATGTTCTTTGACAAATAACAATGAAAAAGTAGATTCCCGACTTTCAAATTATTTTGCAGATCCAAAAAAGATGTCCTCTATTTTAAGCACAAAAAAGTTCCTATTTACGCGAAAATTGATTTTAGAGCTTCTAAACTCGACATGTACTAATTTTTTACATGACTGGAAGTCCTACATGATCAGCCACTTTTCTAGTATTCCGGAGGAAATTTATTGCAATGCAATCTACTGTTGCATAGTCATGCTATCGATGCTTACTCCATATATGGTTTTTGAGATAGAGGAGGCTAAAATTCTTACTACTAATGCTGTGGCATTAGGAAATGAGCTTACAAATTCATTTTCTGAAATTTTGAAAGGTAGCCCAGGAGATCACAAAAAAGTTAAAGGGGTCTTGCTTCGAGCTATTGAGCCTTATTTACCATGCTGTGGAGTGCAAATTTACTCGTTACTAGCTAGGGATACCCCATTTTTGCTAGATTTTTTTGTCATGATAGCAGATGTAATTGAAAGATTTCGGATCGATCAATCTGAGTCTCAAAATACATCTACAAATCTAATTACTTCTGACGATGATGACTTTTTGCCGACCCAAGAAAGTCGATCTGTAAAATTTAGACAAAATTTGAGTACTATGCCGAGAAGTCGCATGACGCTCAACTCCTGGGTAGGTTTTTTTGAAAATGAAGTTATTGGAAGGCTACACCTAATTGCAGCTATTAACTCTGTACCCGATTTTAAAGGCCGCGTACCAATAACCTTCATGGAGTATTTATTCTCTTTGACTGATGAGGAATTTATATCTAGTCAGAAATTGATTTGGAAAATTTTAGCTTCTGATCTTGTCATTGATGATTCGGACTCATTCAGACTTGTTGAACGCACAGGAAATATGCTTTCTTGTGATCTTCTGGGTCGTTGTGAAGTGACTTTGATCTTTTGCATAGAGACTTTGGCTGCTCTCAAGCCGTTTGACTTTCATTCGGCCAAGTCTGACGTTGCAGAATCAGCTGTTCAAATTTATCAATGGTTGGTCAATACTGCTATCGGAAAGAATCTTGCAACTCCAGAAGTACAGAAGAGTATGTCACGATTACTCGTGCTTGTACTTCAGAGTGGAGACCCTGAGTTTGGAACTACTAAATCTACCTCTTCTGCCCGATCATGCTTGTTTGAAATCCTTAGAAACGCCCATCTTGCGATCAAGTTCAGTATTCTAGATCAGATTACAAAAATATTTGAGCTTTTTATTCCTAAAGACCATGATATGGTTCTTACTGATATTCTTGACATTCTCCCAACTAATGCTGATTGGTTGGAGGGAATATCTTTTCGTCTTTACGTCATTGCAAAACTAGGCTCGGCTTTACCTACACTACTTCGTCGCTGTATTTATTACATATTCGAAACCCCAGCTAAAGTTACTGAATCTTCAGCTCACGCAAAACGATGTATTAAAGAAATTTCTATAAAATTAGATATTTCCAGTCCACAAGAACTGTTTAAATTGTACGCATCACAATTACTTTACACTTGGTTAGAATGGGAGAACATAAAAGATATTCCTTTTCATGTTTTTGGCTTTAATAGTTTATTTGATCTAGCCATTGTTGCAAAAGAGGAGTCAACTGCCCTGATGGTTATGCGAGGCCAAGAAGAATTTATTCAGCAACTAGCAAAAATCTTAAGAACTGATGAAGCACTACTAATTCAAAATTCATTCACCAAAGTAATGGCTTATAGTATCGCCAATGATTTAAATCATCTCCAGAAAAATCCCAAACCTGATTCTGAATCTTTTATCAAAAAGCGCCTTGGGGACAAATTGTTCTTTCGGTCTATTGATTATCATTTTGTAGATATCATAGCTACATTTTTCAATTGTATTGACCAAGAACAAACAGCTAAAAAATATTTTACGAAAACAAATGATCTAGAATATGCTGGAAATATACTAGAAAAAATCATTTCATTCTCTTCATCAGATCTAGTACTTCCAACTAATCAACAACCCCTATTTAAAGTCAAACTTTTAATTCCCGAAATACAGAGTCTATGTTCTCTGGCGCAACGTCCATTTAAAAGTATTTTTACTCCGGCTTTAGTAATCTCAATAGCTAGATCTCTTTTTAATAAAACCCATTTAGCATTTGGGACACATCATGCTTGTTCAATATTACGAAAGATAAGAATCTTGATTTCACTTTCAGGTGATGTCGCTATCACTGGATATCCGCTCGAAATGTTGTTGCATTCTCTTCGATACTTCCTTCAAAATCTAGAGTGTGTTGATGATGCCATCGGCATATTACAGTACCTTCTCGAAGCAGGCTCTTCACATCTCTTATCTATTCCCTCTTTTATAACTGGAGCTTCAATATCTATATTTTGCTCATTAGGTCAAACATATAACAATAATGCCTTAAATTTTCAAGGAAGCCAACAAGAAAATATCAAGAAGAATATTCAGAAATTTCATTCTTGGTTTGGAAATTATCTTAAAAGCTATAGCTCGCCATTATTACTTACAAGTCGAAAAGATAATGATTTTAGAGAATTGATCGATGCCGCCTCTAATATTCAATCAATTGGAAACGCAGATATTAACAGTCCAGAAAGCAATCTACTCATAGGAATTTTACGAGACGAGGGAAAAGGAGGGTTTTTTTTAAATAAGTCGTCGCGTGAAATAGCCCTCTCGATACTCACTCTTGATTTCCGAGGTCCAATATCATATAGCAAAGATACATGTAGTGATGACAAAAAATCACTTTCGTATGCTCCAGCAATTTTAAAATCATACCGTACATCTTTTGCTAGAGAGTACCGCATATGGGCTGCTAAAGTTGTGGGTAGAGCCTTTGCATCCTCTGGAAAAATTCATGATGAGTTTATTTATGAGTCAAAATTAAACCAAATCAGAGATCTATCAGTACCACATAGCGGAATGAAAGGCTCTACTACAGCTCTACTAAGGCTCTTATTGGAGCTAATAGTGGGATATGACTTGAAAGTTATTGGCATTGCAGAGATAGCATTACGCTATATTGTGGCAGTTGCTGATAATGATCTCGCAGAATTGTGTAAAAATGTTCTCCCAGAAACTTTGTTAATTGCTTCATCTTGGAACCCATACCAACTTCCCCCTTCTGAAAAATTGGATTCCACTGAGAATTTGATAAATGTAGAAGAACTACTGACGGTTAGAGGAATTTCAAAATTTTGGCTTCGAAATTTTTCAATTGCTCTTTCAAAATCTACTCCAAAAGAACCATTATTGGCTTCTATGGTTCTAGTTCTCACAGAAGTTACTGGCTTTGCTGATAAAGCGTTTCCATTTCTTATACATCTTGCATTATCTTCACATTCGTGTAAATTACTTAGCAAAGATAATCTTTCACAAGCCTATAATAGATGGCTTGATAGCCCTGAAATTACAAAAAGTATCAAAAAAATGCTACTGGACTCAATTTTATACCTCCGATCTAGAGTTCTTCCAAACGAAAAGTCGCCTGCTGAGCGAGCATATTGGCTTGAAATTGATTATTTATTAGCATCTACAGCGGCAATATCTTGTGGAATGTATAAAACAGCTCTTTTATGCTTTGAAGAATACTATTCACATCCAGTCAGATCATCTAATCGCTCTTCTGACAGTATCAGAGAGAAAAGTACCCCATACGAGGCCAATACCGATATTCTACTTCAGATTTACAAAAACATTGATGACTTAGATTTATACTATGGAGTCAAGCAACATACTGATTGGAATACTGTTTTAGCCAGATTTAATTATGAAAGAGATGGGTTCAAAAGCTTAGCTTTTAAAGGTGCTAACTTCGATAGTCAGATACGGGGTAAAAAATCAGAATATGCCGAAGGTGTAGAATCTTTGGTGAGAGCATTTGATGTGATGAGCTTAAGTGGCGTTTCAAATTCTCTTCTTCAAGCGCATCAAACTATCTGCTTATCAGAAACATCTATTGATTCCTTGTTTCGGACATCAAGAAAACTCGAGCAGTGGGATGTCCCTGTTCCTATGACTTACAGTAGTAATCATGTGGCTATCTACAAAGTTTTTCAAACAATTAATTCGGCATCAGACTATTGTTCAGTTAAAAATGGAATTGACGAGGGGTTAGAATTTGCTATGGATAAAATAATCAAAAGAGAGCTTAGTACCACAGATCTCCATGAGACATTACAAACTTTAGCTGCTTTGGTTGAGATTGATGAAATATTAGGATCCTCTGGTTCGTATGAACTTGAAAACGTTTTTAATCGATTCATAGGAAGATCGCACTGGATGAAAGTTGGGAAGTGAGTTCAATGATTTTTATATCTTTATTTCTCTTCGTTGTTATTATTATTTTTATTTTCATAATTAACTTGTTGTGTGAAGTCTCGATGACGTAAATTCAATTCTATCTTGCCGCAGCACTGCTCTTAGTATGTTAAGTCAAAGCTGCAGACTTCAGGAAATGATAAAGATTAAAACGCTCGATAGTCGGTATATCGAAGTTCAAACGGCATTATTGGCATCAAAAATTATCCGAGCTCATAGTAATCTTCAAGAATCACTTTCTCTTACTACATCGATGATTGACCTCATAACACCATGTCGTTCAGTTGGCATAAATGTTGAAGCAGCGATCTACCTAGAATCTGCAAACACTTTGTGGGACCAAGGTGAGATATCGACATCAATTGATATGTTGAAAACGCTAGACAATCCTAGTTTACTGAATAAACAGGCGATAAATGTCGGACGTTCTCTTTTACTCTCCAAGATTGGTCATCAAGTATCAGTAGCAAAACTCGAGAAGGCTGATAGAATTATTGATAAATATCTCGGACCTGCACTGAAAGAACTAAATGGGCATTTTAAAGGGGGTGATGCAGGCCAAGTCTTTCATCAATTTGCCATATTTTGCGATCAACAACTACAAGATCCTGACTTAATCGAAGAACTAGAGCGAGTAAAAAATTTAAGTAAAACAAAAGCTGAAGAAGTAAAAGATTATGATCGACTTATTGCACAAGCAAAATCAGTTGAGAGCAAGAGAGAGTGCCTCTCTCGACAACTGAAAGCTAAAGCCTGGTTGAGAATAGATGAGAGAGATTTAGAGCATCAAATTGCTATTAGGGAAGAGCTTTTGAGTCATTGTCTTGAGAATTATCTTCTCTCTCTGATTGCATCAAATGATCATAACAGAAATGCGCATCGTTTTTTGGCATTATGGTTAGAGCACTCTACAGAAGATGTAGCTAATAATGCTGTTGCCAAATTTCTTAAGAAAGTGCCAAGTATGAAATTTGCTAGCCTGATGAATCAACTTACGTCTCGGCTTCAGGACACAAAAGAGAAATTCCATGAATTAATATTTCAAATCATATTGCGGATTTGCACAGATCATCCATATCATGGGATGTATCAAATTTTTTCTGGAGCATTTGGTAATGTAAATGAAAAAGATGAAGTAGCCATATCACGGAGAAATGCCACAAAATTACTAGCTAGCCGATTTAATAGTACTAAAAGTAGCAAAGAAATTTGGTTTGCTATTCAATCATCGAGTAAGGCATACTGTATTCTTGCTGGCGAAAAGAATAATCGTTACAAAGCGGGAAAGAAATTTCAATTGAATGAATCGTCAGCCGCATTAGCTTTGAATGCAGTTGTGAAAAAATTTCCTATTCCATCGCCAACAAGACAAATTCCACTCTCTGCAATTTTGGATTACTCAAAGGTGCCCAAAATTATTAGGTTAAAAAGCGAGTTCACCATTGCTTCTGGAGTTAGCGCACCTAAAATTATTGTCGCTATTGATGAAAATGGTGAGCAATTTAAACAATTAGTAAGTTTTTTTTATTTTTTTCGATAACCTATAAAGGTTAATAAAATAAGCTCTACTAATAGTTGAAAGGTCAAAGGAGGCAATGATGATCTTCGCCAGGATGCCATTATGGAGCAAGTTTTTGATCAAGTGAACGAACTGTTGAAGACAAATCGCTCGACACAACAACGAAAATTACGCATAAGGACTTACCGCGTTCTACCACTTACAAATATAGCAGGTATTATAGAATTCGTGCCAAATACGATCCCCTTGCATGAATATTTAATGCCAGCTCATGAAAGATTCCACCCAAAAGATCTAAAGGCCAGTCGATGTCGTAATGAGATTGCAGCAGTCCAAACTAAAGGAAGTGAGTTGCGAATCAAAACTTTTAGGGCCGTTACGGAACGGTTCCATCCAGTGATGCGATACTTTTTCACCGAAAATTTTCTAGACCCCGATGAATGGTTCTTTAAACGTCTCGCTTATGTCCGAAGTACTGCGGCAATATCAATTCTTGGTTATGTCTTGGGTCTGGGTGACCGACATGCACATAATCTTCTTTTGGATCAGAAAAGTGGTGAGATCGTACACATCGATCTCGGAATTGCTTTTGAAATGGGTCGTATCCTACCAATTCCAGAAACTGTTCCCTTTCGTCTTACCCGAGATATCGTTGATGGTATGGGTATCACAAAAACCGAAGGAGTTTTCCGTCGTTGTTGTGAAGCTACCCTCGAGACTCTTCAGGCGGAATCTTTAACTATTATGAGTACACTAGATGTTCTTCGCTATGATCCCCTTCATAGTTGGTCTGTCTCCCCTGTTCGCTTGGCTAAATTACGCGAAGAACAGCAATTGCAGCAACTCCAGCAACAACAAGAGCAGCAGCAGCGACCGGACAGTCTGGGTTTAACAACTATTGCACTCGGTGTAACTGCGACAGGAGATCATAAATCAAACGAAAAAAAACTGACCAATGAGCCGGGCGAGGCTGCTCGCGCTCTTTCAAGTGTAAACAAAAAATTAACCAAGTCCTTGAGTGTGTACGCCACAGTCAATGATCTTATAAATCAAGCAAGTGATGAAAAAAATTTAGCCCTCCTTTTTGCCGGTGAGTTTTTGTACACCTCTTTCCTTTCTTTTTCTTGAACAAAATCTCCTTATTCTTTACTAAAACGTATATCTGCTAAACTGCATATATTAATTTAGGTTGGGCTGCATATGCATAATCTTTCGAGTCTGAAAGTTAATTTTTGTCAATATTTTAGTAGGTTTGACAGTTTTTGAATTTAAACCCGAATTAAAACTAGAAATCAGTATTAAACATTTTTTTCATTCGATTAAGATCGTTTATGAATTTCAAACTCTTAAAAAGCTTTTAATGAGAAGTTTTTTTTCTTTCTATTCACTTATAACTGATTTTAAAAGAAAAGTAAAAGGCCTTCGAACCAGATGAAATAAACTTGTAAGAGACTACTGTTTACTCTACAATACCAACTACGCCTTTCTTGCCTAAAAGCTTTACCACACCGTCCCCCAATTCTAACCTTCTCTCAATTTCCTCATTCTGTAATCCTCCTTTAGTATCTCGCAAAGCTAAAATTTGTGTCACGGTATCTAGATCCAGGTACCGTCTTCTCTTACTCCCACTTTTTCCTAAATTAGCAAATTCAGCTTCGGCTTCTTTGGAAAAGAAATTCCGTGCGATAAGAAGGGCGACAGCAGAATTATTAGTTTGAAGTTTAGAAGTAATTTGTGAGCTAATACTGCTAGCTGGATCTAAAACAGTAGAAGTGGTCGATAATTGTTGTTGTCGTGATAATGATGACGGAGGTGATTCAGCAATCCTAGTCTTTGATACGCTTGGATTCAGCACCACCTGCGAAGCTACAGATGATTGTAACTTAGACGCTTGGAGAATATTATCATTTCGGGAAAGAGAAGGAATAGCAATGGTGTTATTCGTCAATACATCTTGTCGCTGAACAGGTCCCAAGTTTTGCAATCGTCTCTGTAAGGAAACATCTATAATATCGCTTTCGTTTTTTGGTGGGGAAGTGTTGAAATTGTTTGTTTCATGTGATGAAGTAGCTATAATTTCTTCTTCTTTTCACCCTAAGAAAAAAGAATACAAATATGACAATTATAAGAGTAGTGTTTACAATGTAAAACAATAAGTATAGAATCAAACAATATAACTGGTGTAGCTTCACCACTTTTAAAAATAGTTTTTAACAGAAAATCTCTAAATCTCTTTTTTTTTTCTTTACTTTTTATTTCTTTGGGGAATATGTTGAACTGTAAACAAAAATCAACATACTATTTTCGTATGACATCACATTCTCTCCATTTAGTGATGAGGGGAATGAAGTTTGATTTTGGAAGCTTTTTTTATTGATGCTACTATGCTTAGGATAGGTACGGATAACACTACCACTACTCTGACTACCGTTGAGGAAATACTTGAAAGTATTCACTAAGCTTGATGGATTTGAAATAACCTTCGAAGAATTAGAGCCCATTATTGGTGTGTGTGTTTTATATCAAGGTTGTTGTTTCAAACAGGCAAATAAAATAAGCAACTGTGGATTTATCTGAAGAGGTGATATCTGTTTCCCGAGAGAGAGACTATGTATACCTGCGCTAGCCTTAATGGTAATGTACTAATTAGGCTTTTGGCTTACTAATCGATTTACCAATTAAGGTTGGTGTGCACCAAAACAGAATCAATTCACAACTAAAGGACAGCAGCTAGCTCCATTTGTTACATAGACAATCAAATGATTTTAGTTATAAAGTTATCTGTTATAAAGCCTTGAAGAGGTAATATTACATTCAACTGACAAAAAGTCTAAGATACGAGAGGAAAAGGATGGGTACTTTAGAGGGTTGAGATTTAAGATAAGTACAATCGCGATGATCACTAGCTACGCGAAATAACTAACCGATTTATCACGTGACAATAGTTAAAAATTGAACGTCCCTTAATGTGCATTCGAAAAAAACTGGTCATGTGAGGATTACATAAGCTATCAATGATTTATTATTTAAAACTGGTCATTAAAGAATTATTTTGAAAATATATCAACGTATTTATTCATTCTGAATCATTGTACACTCAATTTCTCTATGAAAATACTATACGTATTGTATTATATCAGCAATTGAAATTATTTGCAAAATGCAAACCTTCTAAAAGATCCACGTCGCCAACTTACAAACCATCGGCCGCCGAGACATTCTACCGGGTTCACACAGTAGCTACTGCCAGGCGTAGAAGCTGTGTCGATGCCTAAAAAGAGGTAGTATAATGGGAACCCCGTCCCATCAAGCTCCGCTAGAACAGCGGACAGTCTCATTCCCTTGTCATCATCCAAATGTGCTATTTGTTTGACTAGGTGTTAAAATATCTGAATTATTCGTTCCGAACGTGGCATCTATTACAAGTTCTTTGGATTTATTTACAAGACCATTTATTGTACCATTAATATATATGGCCAGGCCATGTAAGTTACCCGACCTATATATCTCATATCGATGTTTATCTTCAGATTCGGAGAGAAGTTTCGTGGCTGAAGTAGATTGATCTGCGTCACGCCGCCAAATATTGGAGTTAGCGCGCTGCCATTGATAATATACCTGATGTTGGGCGATCTTATCAACATTAGAGATATCAGACAATTGTATATCGCGAAATATCTCAGACGTTATCTGACTCGCGCAACGCGAATTAATAAACTCAAGAGCCTCATTTGATAATCGAATATCATAGTAAGGTGCATGGTAATTGTGCTGAAGTGTTACCTATAAAAGACGTTCTTTTGGATCTAGTTTTAACTTCAATTTGCTTCGGCATGAAAATCTTTCCATTCGACGTCGATCACGCTTGCCTCCAGATTTC